>VWYK01030328.1:268-27067 GCA_013399775.1 Semnornis frantzii | reverse complement strand
ATCACAGAATTACAGAAACATTCAGATTGAAAAAGACCCTCAGAAACATCAAGTCCAACTGATATCTCTACTTTACAGGTTCACCCCTAAACCCCAAACACCACATCCAAGCCACCTTTAAGCATATCCAGGGCTGGTGACCACCATCTCCCTGGGCAGCTCATTCTAATGCCTGACCACTCTTGCTGGGAAGAAATGTTTCCTAGCAGTCTAAACTTACCCTGTTGCAGCTTGAGGCCATTCCCTCTTGTTCTATTGCTAATTACATGTGAGAATAGACCAGTGCCAACCTCTCCACAATGTCCTTTCAGGTAGTTGTAGAGAGCCATGAGGTCCCCCCTCAACCTTCTCTTTTTCAAACTAAACAGCCCCAACTCCTTCAGTTGCTCTGTCTCAGCTCTGTGTTTAGTTATCTGCTTTTCTAAATCAGGAAGCATCCTGTGAATTAGTGACTTGTTTCAGTTCCTCTGAAGAGCTTTTTAATTATAAAAGGTTTCTTAAAATTTCCAATTAGGTGGTGGTCCCTGCTCTCAGCAGTGCAGAGACACAGGATCCAGTTACGTCTGCTCCTGCTTTGTTGGCTATCAGCTTCAACCAGATGGTGTCAACTGTGAAGGTAAAAGACATAAAACTATTGCCTTAATTATCAGCATCTTTGTTTTGAAAGAGCAAGGATAGATTGAAAACAAAAAAGATTCAGACAGAAGAGATGAGAATATGTTTATGCCAGCTGGGGAAAGAGGTGAGATGATTAAAAAGTTGATTTAAATGGAGTGTTGGAAGGAGAGTTTTGGGAAGATGAGAAGAGATGGAAGATTTAGAGTGGACAAGAGGCAGAAGATTTATTATTGTGAATAAAATCAAAATAAAATACCTGTTCTCTTTCATAATAATAGATAGTAATTGATAAGGCAAGGGGGAAGAATTGTTAAGTTTCTTCCAGAAACTTAAAAGGGATGTCAAATGAAATGGGGAGGGGTAGAGCTCATCACACGACTTCAAACGTATGCAATGCAGACATTTGATTCTGAGCTAGTCAGCCTAGGCTCCTTTTGTTGCAAACTGAGAGGAACAAGCACTCCAGGGCACCATTCATCTTTGCCTGTCCTGTATAGCTATTCCAGGATGAAAAGCATAACTCTTTTTCTGTCATTGACTGACAAGGGAGTCTGGGTAAGTAGCTCAGACACAATCTTCAGAATATGAAATAGATATTGATGATTGCTAAGATTTACACTAGTCCGATGTGAAATGTGAAAAGGAAAATCTTCTACATTTGATACACGTGGATGCCAAATTTTCTTATGCATTCAAAGAGAAAATAAGAATCACAAAAGAAATGTACGTGAGAAACTGTAAATTATGAAGCTGCAACTGGTGGTTTGGGGAGTCCATAAGACATATGTCGGTGGGAGGCAGAACAAAGAAAGGATTTCCTACAATTTCCTTCATTAATATGATCACTGTAATCATCTGCTACTGAATTCAGTCAGGTGATGTTGGCCCTTTACTCTCACTCAGTACAACTTCCTTCTCTTTTTCGAGTACAGTGAATCTGCAGCTATAAGTCCTGTTACCAACAGAGTCAAAATGTCTTCACTGGCTCATGCTCTGACATCAGAGATGCGCAGCCACGTTGTGGCTGTGTGAGTGTGAGGCTGAATCCACACTGATCTTGGTATCCTGGTGCTCAAAGTAATGACAGGTTGGAGATGTGCCCACAACTACAGCTAGCCTTTGACGTCACCCCTCTGCAGTGATTTTATGTTTCACATTTACTCTCTCTCTCTTTTTAAAATAATATATTTTTGCAAATTGTAGATATTAATGAGTGTATCACTGGGACACACAGCTGTGGGATCGGACAGACCTGTGTCAATACGCTGGGATCCTTTCGCTGCCAGCGAGACACGAGCTGTGGAACTGGCTATGAGCTAACAGATGACAGTCGTTGCAAAGGTATGTCCTGTGCAAAGAAACTGACATCCTCCAGACTTCAGTGTTAAAAATAAGTGCATCACTATGTCATGTTCTTTTAGTAATCTGCAGTTAGGCAGGGACATGCAGTGCTAGTTTTTCTGGGACAGTGGTTTTGCACCTGTCTCCTCATAGGTAACATATCAGCCTGGCTGTGGACTACAGCAAGAGACTTCCAGGAGAAATAACCAGAGTTATTTTTACACTGGCAATTTGTGCTGCACTGTTGTGGAGCTACTTTGGGGACTGAACCAGCTGATTCTGGAAATCTAGCACTCATGCTATAGTCATTTTTCTGGTGTTTACTTCTCACTCTTTGAAGTAAAATTTCTGTTGATTTAAATTACATCAGATTTAGGCCAACAAAAAGTTTACCAGCAAGTACTAACAGTCTTTCTCTAGTGGGGAAAAATGAGTATGAACAGTAAGTTATGCATGCCATTAATGTTCAGTATTTGTTGACTGGATAAGATATGTTCATAACATTATTACTGCTATGTTAATAGCAGTTAAAACAGAAAGCTAATAATCTTCATGTATGAATTCAAAAGTGCCAAGTAAAGTGAGTGATCTGTGCAATATGTAGAACTCTGATGAACCCAGGTTCAACTTAAAAAGGGCTCCATGGTCATTATTTAGATTTCACAGAGCTCTAGGGACAAGCAGTTGCAACCTGCTGCTGTGTCAGCTCCATAAATGGGAAAGCTGAGGCAGCCTAGTGCTAAACTTTCTGCATTGTAGTAGCTTTAAGAGATTTAATCTCATTGCAAGGTGGCAGACACTAGTTGCTTTCACATGGACAGGATTACATTCATGAAGTCTCTTCATCCCTTGTCTGGTTTATCTGAACCATAATCAATTTACAAATATTTATTTTCTACTCTGAGCTGGGATGGAATATTGAAGTGAGCAAAAATCATATTTATCTGTATTTTAAAGCATGATAATGTAAGGATATTGTAAGCCTTAATATGGGTGATAATCAAGGCAGATTAATTATTTATTGAAGAATTGAACAATATCTACATTGTATCTAAGGTCGTAATGAAACACTTGGACATACAATTAAACCTTACTGACATCAAAGCCGAGCCCATGTATAAGCACGCTCCTGAATCAAAGCTCACCGCCTCTGAACATGATGCTTCAGGTGGTCTACAATAATTTTGAGCTGTTAAGTTGCGAGGATTAAACTGGTAAAGCATAATAAGCACACACACACACACCCTACTAGATACAATGCTAAGAAATTTAAAAATAACTCTACAACTTACCTGGTTTTACTGGGATTCTTTTTGAGGCAGGAGCTCAGATTGATCCTGGGTCACTGCACTGAAGTGCATGAAGATGTGCTGAGAATTGTTCTGTCTGATGGTTTGAACTATGTCTTATGTTTCAAATGTGATGAAAAAGCTTTCTTCTGTCAAACTCCTGCTAACCTTCTTTTTTTTCTTTTTGTGATGTACCAGACATTGATGAATGTGAGACTGGTACTCATAACTGCCCTCCCGATTTCATCTGCCAGAATACTCCAGGATCTTTCCGTTGCCGACCCAAGCTACAGTGCATGAATGGGTTTATACAAGATGCTCTAGGCAACTGTATTGGTAAGGCATGCTCTTATCTCAGTGAACACCTAAGTGTTACCTGTGAGATCAGCTGTAGTTTCTCTGAGTAAATTTCTCTCAGGCACTGGAATGAGCTGCCCAGAGAGGTGGTTGAGTCACCAACCCTGGATGTGTTTAAGGGTCATTTGGATGTGGTGCTTAGGGATACGGTTTAAGGTGAATCTTGTAGAGTAGGGTTATAGGTTGGACTTGGTGATCCTGAAGGTCTTTTCCAGCCTGGATGTTTCTGTGATTCTGTGAAGTCATTCTTCATGCATGTGCGCATTGCTCTGCTCTGTATTTTTTCTGCTCATTTAAAGGCAGCCTTGGTCCTACAGGTAAGATTTACAGGTGCGAAACATTTAAATGGAAGACTTAAATATTCAATCTCTGTTTTTAATGAGATTTGGTTACCTAAATCACTTTGCTGCATTTGGACATTTTCCTTAAGTCTTAGGTTATTTTATCAGAAAGAAATTTGTTTTTCCTAAAATTGTGATATATTTTATCTCCTTCTATCCAAAAGGTTGGTATAAAAAGCTGTGATTTATGACACTATCTGTGACACACTTCATTGATATTAGCATGCATGGCTTTACATGTTTGTAGGTGTTTCCAGACCTGTCCCATTAGTTACAGCCTATTAAGATTCTTACTGTGTATGACAATGTTGGGCCAATTGTAACACACTCTGGAGAGGAGTTTTATTTTGAAGATTAATTACAATCTGTTGGGCTAATGCCCTGTTTCCAAGATTCCTACAAAACAGAATTGTAACCTTTATATAACTATGTTAAAATGACTGGTTTCCGACAGACTATAAATGTAATTGTGACCTGCAATCTGTCAGGTATTCCCTTGAGTAGTATTTTCAAGTCTCAACTTCTCCCATCGGTGTAGTGTGTCTTGGACTTGTGGAACTGGCTGAACAACAGCAACTGCCAAGCCTAGCTCATTGTCAACCCTTCGTTCTCCTAGCTGTGTCAGACCCTGTAGTGCTGAAATCTGACACTGGAAACAGTGAGGCTGAAAACAGAATTGCAGCCTTTAAAATAAAGAGGGCAGCTGCTTCTGCACAACAAAGCCTTGAAGACACACACTTGCTGTAGCTAGCAGCAGGGCCACAGCTGTTCACAGTTAACTCGGCTTCACTGATGTTAGTAAAGCCGCAGTAATAGTTAGGTCCCCTAAAATGTATTTGCTCAAAATATTTCCCAGAAACATTCACAGGCCGATGAGGGGAAAAAATATGAAAACTTTCCTGTCTTTGCCCCTCTAGCCCTAGTGAGGCCACATCTGGCATACTGTGTCCAGTTCTGGGCCTCTCAGTTCAAGAGGGACATAGAACTGCTTGAGAGAGTCCAGAACAGAGCCACAAAGATGATGAAGGGAATGGAACATCTCTCTTAGAGGAAGGCCTGAGGGAGCTGGGACTGTGCTGCTTGGAGAGGAGGAGACAGAGAGGTGACCTCATTAATGTTTGTTAATATGTAAAAGGTGAACGCCAGGAGGATGGAGCCAGGCTCTGCTCAGTGATGCCTGATGACAGGACAAGGGGCAATGGGTGGAAGCTGAGGCACAGGAAGTTTCATGTAAACATGAGGAGGAATTTTCTCCCTGTGAGTGTGACAGAGCACTGTAACAGGCTGCCCAGGGTGGGTGTGAAGTCTCCCTCTTTGGAGATATTCAAAACCCACCTGGCCATGTTCCTGTGTAATCTGGTATAGGTGATCCTGCTCTGGCAGGGGGGCTGGATTGGGTGATCTTTTGAGGTCCCTTCCAGTCCCTGACACTCTGTGATTCTGTGAAAATTCTACACTCTAAAGAGCTGAAACAAATTGTGTGAGCTGGATGCTACACTTAATGCCATACCAACTAGAAAGCAGTAACTCTTCAATAGTTACCAGTAGCAAGGTGTAAAATGATGACATTTCCTAGTGAAACATTGGGAAGATTGTAGGTAGAGAAGTACTCAAGTGAAGGTGGACTTTGCTGAAGTTTGTGGGATGCAAGCCCATACACTCACAAGCAGTGCTGCTCCTACAAAATGTCAGGTTTTATTATTAGCATTTCCAGGGAGCAAAGGCTTGTCTGGGTACCTCCTGTAGCCACTGATTCCAGACTGAAATGTCTTTCTCCCAAACTGACAGCACACGCTAGCCTTGTGTAACAGTGAGTTCCTTACCTTCTTGTCTGAGTACACCATACTGGATCATGCTTCTAATACAGCTTCTCCTCCCCCTCTGCCCTGATGAGGCCGCATCTCAAATACTGTTTCCAGTTCTGGGCCCCTCAGTTTAAGAAGGACCTCAGGGAACTGCTTTAAAGAATCCAGCACAGAGCCACAAAGATGATTAAGGAAGCTGAGCATCTTCCTTACAAGGATGGACTGAGGGAGCTGGGGCTCTTTAGCTTGGAGAGGAGGAGACTGAGGGTGACCTCATTAATGTTTATAAAGATGTAAAGGGTAAGTGCCAGGAGGATGGAGCCAGGCTTTGCTTGGCGATGCCTAATGACAGGACAAGGGGCAACGGGTGGAAACTGAGGCATAGGAAGTTCTATATAAACATAAAGAAAGATGGTTTTATGGTGAGGGTGATGGAACACTGTAACAGGCTGCCCAGAGGGGTTGTGGAGTCTCCTTCTCAGGAGATGCTCAAAAACCACCGGGTTGTGTTCCTATGTGATTTGGTCTAGGTGATCCTGCTCTGGCAGGGGGTTGGACTGGATGAGCTTCTGATGTCCCTTCCAACCACTAACATTGTGTGATTCTGTGAGTACTCTCATCTCACTACGTTTTCTGAGATTTTACTTTCTAGTGGGTTCTAAGCAGGCGAAGATTGTCTTCTGTCATAAAGAGATGTGATGTCTTGTTTGGGAAAAAAACAGACCTATGTTTGATGGATAGTAGCATAGTCTTGTGGATACAGAAATAAGTGATTTACATACTTATATGTTTACATGGATACCTTACCATAAGACAAGGTAAAGTACTCATGGTGAGTATTTGCAAGTAGTAGTTTATCTCTCCATAAAAATTGAGTCAGACACTACCTATACAAGCACATACTACCAAGTATCTCATTCACTGTGAGCCACAACTCGCAGATGGTTGAGCTGGTGAAATGAGCAGTTGATCATCTCTTCATATGTTTAGGGGAGACTTTCAAAGGCTTTTAGACAAATACAAGTTCTGTACTCTGTTATCACTGCTTTTCAGTGGGATCTGGTCTTTCATACCTCTCCTGACCTTCACCCTGGAAGCTAAATGGCACAGATAATTGTGTTCTCCCATGGTCAGAACTTCTCAAAAACTGAAAAATTTCATCAAGATGCAAGACTCTGAAGAATTTACGTAAGGAAAGTATCTTACTTTAGAGGTCTTCAGGTGGCAGAGAGTTAACACTGACTTTTTATGCTCTTGTAGATATCAATGAATGCCTGAGCAGCAACATGCCATGCCCGGCTGGACAAATATGTATTAACACTGATGGTTCATACATGTGCCAGCGAATCTCACCCAACTGTGGCCGAGGTTATCATCTCAATGAAGATGGAACAAGATGTGTAGGTAAGTAACGGTTTGAAAAAAATAAATTATATCTACCACTTATGTTTACCAGTTTCTTGCACCGCCCAAGGTTTCCTCATTCACACAGCCAATTCTTGATCTATTTCTTTCCCCTGCAGCAGTCCCAACCAGTGAAGAATGACAAAGATCCACACTGTTTTTCATTTAACTCAGAAACCCAATATTCTGAGGAGAAATGATAATCACCCTCCACAAGTGACATTGTCTGTGACTATTTTAGGGTACTGGAGCAATGCTGTGTGGTCTCAAACCTCCTCAGTACAGAGGAGGTATAACACAAGGCCCACTTGTCTGACAGAAACCATTCAAGTAATGTTGAAAGGCATTATATGCCTTTGACTGGCTTTTAACTAAGGTGACTTTTGCAAATAGAGGTGGTTTTGCATGAGTTTTCAATCTCTGTAAATGGCTTTTTAAATCACTACTGACTCTGAATTTATGACATCTTGCAGTAACTGAAGATCTGGTCCAGGAATATTGAGTGTGCATAATAAAACACTTTGCACCTGATTTCTTCCAAAGATCCTCTGCTTTCCTGATCTCTTTTCCCTTCCAAGTCCATCAACATTCACAAGACACCCGAGAGATTACCTCCTTCAGTAAATAGTTTGTATTTGTGACTCTGATCTTTTAGAAGCTGTGAGATAGGTCAAAATCTTGCTTTGTATTTCAAAATACTTTGTGACAACTAGGGGACAGAGAAATATGTTAACACATTGCTCCTGTATCAACTTGCATGATCGAAAATGACTTTTCAATCTCCTCTCTCCTTTTTTCAGATGTGGATGAATGTTCATCCTCTAATCAGCCTTGTGGAGAAGGACATGTTTGCATAAATGGTCCAGGCAGTTACCGTTGTGAGTGCAAATCTGGCTATACTTTTGATGTCATCAGTAGGACTTG
This sequence comes from Semnornis frantzii, assembly GCA_013399775.1. Lineage (NCBI taxonomy): Eukaryota > Metazoa > Chordata > Aves > Piciformes > Ramphastidae > Semnornis > Semnornis frantzii. Next base: position 18,988 of record VWYK01030328.1, on the reverse strand, counting down.
TATTGGTAAGTTGCACCTATTGACATGTAGCCATGGCACTGAAAAAAAGTGACCCCATGTAAGAGGTGTGTCTAGTTCTGGGTCCCTCAAGTTGTTGAGGTGCTTGAACATATCCGGAGAAGGGCACCAAGGCTGGTGAAGGAGCTGGAGCACAGCCCTATGAGGAGCAGCTGAGGGACCTGGGAGTGTTCAGCCTGGGGAAGAAGAGGCTCAGGGCAGACCTTACTGCACTCTACAGCTACCTGAAGGGAGGTTGTAGCCAGGTGGAGGTTGGTCTCTTCTCCCAGGCACTCAGTGACAGAACGAGAGGACACAGTCTCAAACTGTGCCAGGGCAGGTTTAGACTGGATGTCAGGAAGAAGTTCTTCGCAGAAAGAGTGATTGGCACTGGAATGGGCTGCCTGGGGAGGTGGTGGAATCACCATCCCTGGCGGTGTTTAAAAGGGGACTGGATGAGGCACTTAGTGCCATGGTTTAGTTATTTAGAAGGTGTTAGGTGATAGGTTGGACTCGATGATCCTAGAGGTCTTTTCCAACCTGGTTAATTCTGTGATTCTGTGAATGTTACTGCTTGCTGCATAACCTTTTTCATCTGAATGTAAAATTGACTGCTATAACATTTATATAAATCTAATACCATAGTAAACAACTGCTGCTACTTCAAAGTAAGCTGTACAAGTATTGTCAATGTGCTATCTGTTATTCTGTTAAAAGGTAAGATTATGAGTGTGTGTGTAATTGTTTTTTGTGCTGTTTTTATGTGCACCTACAACAAACCATTCCTTTGGAAGATCAAAGCAACTTTCTGCTTTATAGATCTAGTTCAAGTACAGACTGAGATGCTTCTAAATGAGCATTTCGAACAAGTCCTTCCCTCTGTAGTATGAAATGTAGATCTGGAAAATCAAACTCAAACTTTTATGACCACGTTCTTGTCCAGGGTACTACAGCAGTGAAGCCAGACCATACACAGACCTCTCTTTACATCTCTCACTGCAGATATCAATGAATGCAGACGCTATCCAGGCCGCCTTTGTGCTCACAAGTGTGAGAATACTCCTGGTTCCTACTACTGCACTTGTACCATGGGATTCAAACTTTCAGCTGATGGCAGGTCATGTGAAGGTATGGCTGTCATGTGCTTTGGCTATATAGTGTGAGATTGAACTCACTGCCTTTTAGCTGTTTCTGTTTGATTTTATAGCTTGTAAAACTGCACTGGAATGGCATGAGAAATCAAACCATCTGGTTTCTTTGGTGGCATGATTCATGAGTAATGAAGTTCAAATATATTGCTTAGACTGGATCATGCAGAGGTGTATGGTTCTGCATTTATTGCATTTTGAAGGGTGACTTCACTAGATCAGATTTGAGACTTGCTGATACCCAGATTTAAAAATGCAAGTCCCAAAGACTCTCTCCAGGTCACAAATTTTGAAGGACACTGGGAGATGATATCAGAGTGCAGAGCAACCTGTACTAGCACAGCCACTAGAGAGTAATATACCTAAAGCTCCCTGTTTACAGCTTACTCAATGACATGCTTACCATCCTTTCTTAATTAAAAAAAACTCTTCCAAACTTTTGTCTTAGCCCTATAATAGCAGAGGTGAATATAGCAAGAAATTTGGGCTTCAGCTACATCATTTTGCCTTTCAGATTTAAATGAGTGCGAGAGCAGCCCCTGTAGTCAAGAGTGTGCCAATGTGTATGGCTCCTATCAGTGTTACTGCCGCCGTGGCTTTCAGCTTAGTGACATAGATGGGATTTCATGTGAAGGTAAGCAGCAGCACTTTGCAGGCAGAGGGTGAGTGAGCATTTCTTACTCTCATCATGACATATGAGCAGTTCTATGTACTTGTAACTGTTTCATTTAAACATCTGATTCTCTTTGGTGTTTCCCTTTGACACTACGGAATTGTGTTTAATGAATGTCTCCCACCTGTGTCCTGGTCTAGGAACCACTTGTGTGGTGTCAGTTTTGCTTTTTACACTGAATTTGTAGCTTGGCATACTTTGGTAACTTGTAAGGGGTGGGGTTTTTTTTTTTTTTTTGTTGAAGGAACTAATAGAATTTGTGGTCTTCAGCAAGTGCAGATACAGACAAATTTTTGTGTTACATATTGAATATATAATATTACTAGATAGCATTTTATATACCCTCTTTTTGTGGCTACAAATCTATTTGCTGTCTACAACTACCTGAAAGGAGGTTGTAACCAGGTGAGGTTGGTCTCTTCTCCCAGGCAGCCAGCAACAGAATGAGGGGACGCAGTCTCAAGTTGTGCTGTGGGAGGTATAGGCTGGTATTAGGAGGAAGTTCTTGACAGAGAGAGTTTGATTGGTATTGGAGTGGGCTGCCCAGGGAGGTGGTGGAGACACCATCCCTGGAGGTAGTTAAAAGGAGACTGAGTGGGGCACTTAGTGCCATGGTCTAGTTGACTGGATAGGGCTGGGTGATAGGTTGGAATGGATGATCTTGGACATCTCTTCCAATCTGGTTGATTCTATGATTCTCGTGTACAAGGAAAATGTAGATGTGCCTTCATGGACAAGAGCTCGAATTTGGACTTAGATCTCCAAGACTTAATGGACAGTAAGATCTTGTCTAGAATACCTAATTTCAATTTCCGTTTTGTAAGAACAAGGATAAAGAAGTTGTGGACACCTCATCTGTGTAAATGCCTAAGACCAGATTAGATGAGACTTTGAGCAGTGTGGTCTAGTTGGAGGTGTCCCTGCCCATGGCATTGGTTTGGAACTAGATGATCATTAAGGTCCCTTCCAAACAGGGCCATTCTGTGATTCTATGAGAACTATTCCTCTCCTGCCCTTTTGTAAAGTACTGTGATGCCCATTTACTTTGTCTTTTTGGGGTCTTTTTTTTGCTTCTGGTTTTCTTCACACCTCCATTTTAGGAAGGTTCTTTACAGTGAGAGTGGTGAAACAGGTCACCCAGGCAGGTTGTGGATGCTCCCTCCCTGGAGGTGTTCAAGGCCAGGTTGGATGAGGCCTTGAGTGACCTGTTCTAGTGGGCGATGTCCCTGCCTATGGCAGGGGGGGGCGGATGATCTTTGAGGTCCCTTCCAACCTAAACCATTCTATGATTTATTCCTGACAACCTTTAATGACTAGACCCACACCTATCTGATGATCTTTTTCCTTACCCAGCAATTAGAATAGCAAAATTACATTCGAAGCTCAAAGCAGCAGCCCCATACATGTGCACCTGATTGAATACCATGAACTCATAATAAACTCATGGCATCTTCTTCTTGCAGATATTGATGAATGTGCTTTACCTACGGGAGGGCACATCTGTTCTTTCCGATGCATCAATATTCCCGGGAGCTTTCAGTGTACTTGTCCTTCCACTGGTTACAGGCTGGCACCCAATGCACGCAACTGCCAAGGTGAGTTCAGTCACTCCAGGGAGACCTAACTGGATTGTGGACATAGGAAAAGCTGTACAAACTGTGTATATGTTTAATAAAATGTCTTTATTATGACCCTGAGGGTGAAGCAGTAAACGTCAGCTTGAAATCTGAAGAAGCCAGTGTTTGATGATAAATACACAGGAAACTTGCAAACTACAGAATGCGGCAGAGAATACTTTTTATGACATTGTTAAAATGTCTACTGTGAGATAGTGTTAGTTGAACCACTAAAAGGATATATGCTCTGAACATTTCAGCAAATATTTGTGTCTTGTCCACTTAGTGGCACTGCTGCTCTTCCTTTTCATGTCCTTGCCTGCTCATTGGGTTAGTTTTCTTCTCTTTTTTGTTCTCCTGCTCTCCTCTTCCAAATGTTCTTCATAATGTTTAATTGCACCTCATGTTCCATAGTACCTAATATGATACTTTCATCGTCTAGCACCTCCAGGTAGAGGAAAGGCATTTGTTTAATCTGTTCACATTTCTCTCTTTGGCAGATATTGATGAATGTGTTGCAGAAAGCCACAACTGCTCTTTCAATGAGACTTGCTTTAACATCCAGGGGGGCTTTCGCTGTCTGTCTTTGGAATGCCCAGAAAACTACCGCAAGTCAGGAGATACGTAAGTGCTTTCTGTTTCAAGCTTGAACAATTTTTTGGTCATGTAATCTCTCTTTAAGTCAGGCTACTGCCAACTGAATGCGTAAAAGGTTTTGGCAAATATGTGTTTTGTTGGCAGGCCCACCTTGTGTTGTGCACACCTAAGTCCAGTCCCTTTCTTGTGCTCCTGTTTCAGTCTAAGACATTCAGAAATGCCACCTGTCAGTGGTTTGCTTCATAGTGATCTCTAGAGCCATAAGCAGATGTTCTCTTTCTGGCTTCCTTGCAGTCAACCTGCTAGGAGGGTTGCATTCAACTTCAAAATTCTGACTTCCTCCCTTTCACATGTATTCTTTCCTTAACGTTGCATTCCGGTGAAAGTTCTTTCTAGCTCCCTCTCTGAATTCTTACCAGGGCTGTTGCAAAGCATTGCAAAAATGTCTTAATTTTAGCACTATTTCTCATATGTTCAAAAAGATTGGAATCCTAGCAAGGGTGGTGTGTTAGTTGCTGCTTGTATTTGTGTCTCAACCTATTTTGGAGAAAGCCTGTGCATTCTGGTGCTCAAAATATTAGCTTTAGAAGGAGGGGCTGCCAGCAGCTCACTTACACTCCTCAAATGGTGCTAACAGAGTGGAGAAGTTGTCGAATTTCAGTTGCATAGCTAAAATTTATGGCTGATGCAGATGACTGCTATTCCTCCCACCCTGTACTCCAGTGAGTCTTCCAAAGGCTGCTGCATGGTCCCCACCATGTGCCCCATATCCAGGTAAGTGTATGTTTCAGCAGCCAGGGAGGAAAGATGATAAATCACATTTGCCATCAGCCTGCTATTGCGTCTCGCAGTCAGCGTTCAGATGCCCACCATCTCAGATAAAATCCTGTGCCTCCTCTGTAAAGTGATGCAAAGGCTCACCTTCATCGGAGGGACTTTGTGGGGATTAGGTAGTATCCACTTAAACCCTGATCTGTGAAATACCATGTAAGTGTCACAGCAGAGGTATTTGATCAGAATGCTGTAGAGACAGCTCATGGTCCATATAAATATATCGTAAGAACTGTCGATAGTGGTGAGGCTTTAAGGTACATTTATCTCATCAATAAACAAGCAGAACCTTGTGATGGAGATGTTATCTTTACTTACAATACTGNAAAAAAAAAAAAAAAGTCATTTGCAATGGGCCACTAAGCAGAATTAGCAGACTTCTACTTTGTGGACATCCCTAAGTTGCAAAGTTCAATTTATAAATGATGCATTGTACACATACATTCCATTTCCTCTTCTTTCTTATCTACATTTTTATGGGTTTGTTGAAATTAATGGCTGCTTGAGATGTAAGGGATCTTTTTGGGAAATAGTAGAGTGTCTGAATTGTTTTTCTGTGTCTCGATTACTGGGGGCCTGTGTTGGCTTACTCTGCCCAACTCAGATAGACTCATGGGGAGTCTTCTGATGCACAATGGTTATAATTGGTCTAAGAGACAGATTTTGTAGCTACTTAGTGAAGTTCTTACTATTTTAATTATTTGAGTTAACACCTTATTGAATATATTAAGTTTTTCCTTCTCTGACACAATTTATTGTTGAAAATATATTTGCATAAATCAGAGACAATATGAGCTCATTGTTTCTACTGCAGACAGCCCAAGTCAGTTCAATGAGGAGGTAGGAACTCAAATATTTAGCCAGGGCACTTACATCAAAGTGCCTGAACCAGGGCTTGCATACTGGGTTACCTTGTGCCCACTAGGTAACAGCTTCATAGGACAGCTCTTCAGCATCCTTTTTACATCCAAACTGATTTACATACTCTTGTATCACTTATGTTTAACATAACTATCCCAGTGTGGCTGGTAGCTGGCATATCTTCATTAGCTTCTGCACCACAATGAAATTAAAGCACATTTTCACTCAGCCTTGTGCCAGGACTCTAAAATCAAATCTCACAATATCCTATTTATCAGGTACCATTTTCCTCTTCTTTTTATTCAAAACATTCCATTTTTACCAGCTTGGCACACCATGAGAAAAATAACACATTTTTCATTCCCATCAAGTTGGTGCCTCATGGGATTTTTTTTTTACCTTGTTCTCCAGTATTTCCTTTGAAACAGCTATAATTTAATAGAATCATAGAATTGTCAGTGTTGGAAGGGACCCCAAGGACCATGTGGTTCCAACCCCCCGGTTGTGGGCAGGGGCACTTCACACTCAGTCCTGCAAATCCAAGTTTGTTCATTATTGTTTTCCCTTAAAATCATTATGTACAGGCAACAGTCCTCAGTGATTCAGAAGCTTCCTTAGGCAGTACCTCTAAATCAGAGAATTTTGTGTGGTGCCCGTTGCAGTGGTGATTGTCATCAGGCAAAGTCATTGCAGGGTCATCCTGTGCTACAGAGTGAAAGCTCAGGATGATGCATGGATGCTCTGATCTTCAGAAGGAAACAGCCTGTGTAACCTTCCCCAAAAACCAGCAAAGTGGCTGGCGTGGTCAGGTGCTTAATGGTAACAGTTTTATCTCTTATTTAAATTTGGCTGGTTTGGTTTTCTTTGTTTCCTTGATCAGCCTGTAGACTTGGTAGCTTTCCAAGGAAAATTAAGATCTACTGCTACTCTCAATAAGGCTTAACTTGCTGTACTTTCTTGCCAAACATTTTCTGTTTTCAAATTGCCTAACAAGTTCTCTTTATGTGACACTAAAGTCTAACATTTGTAGTATTTAAGCCAAGAAAAACAGTAGAAAAGATAAAGAAGTGGCATGACAGAAATGTGTGCTGCACTGAGCCAGATTGGGAAATACTTTTATATTCTAGACATGTCTGCTTATTATTAAGGTTGCCTGTCGCTTCTAATTGTTAGGACCTGTTTTTAACTGCTTAGAGTTTGGGCAGAACCTAACCAATGGCTGAAGTGTTACATGCCAGGTGTCTTAATCAGGCTCAAGTTTTGGCAAATTTCAGCCAAAGCAATTCACCTATTTCCAATAACAAGGGTAGAGAGGAACATGTTGGGTTTTGTATTTAAGACATTTTGGGTTTGGTTTTGGGTTTTTTTTTGGTTGGGCTTTGTTTTGTTTGGTTGGTTAGGGTTTGGGTGGGTTTCTTTTTTTTTCCCATTAACAGTTTTCTGTCATGTTTTGGAGCAGAAATCTGAAATCTGTTAGGAGATTACTTTTATGCATTTTATTTTCATCTTTAATGAAAATCTCTGAAATTGCCAATTTTGTTAAATTTGATTTCTTAAGAAATTAGGACCTTGGTGGGTGGGCTTAATCTACCCCTGTATGCCAAAACAGTCAGGTTCACCTAGAGTATTTCTAAGTGTTGTTCGTTTAACTTTTGCTTCAAGTCCTTGAATGATAAGGATTTCTGTCTGTATTTGACTATCTTCCTCAGTGCAATTCCTATAAGAAGTCTTTCTTTTTTAGCAACAAACAGTTGTCTTATGATTTAGCAGACCTGAGCTTCTTGTGGCTCTTCAGAGTAGCCTGTGGGTGCCAACTCCATGGACTGTCTGAGCCTGCTTCCACAAATAGGCACAGAAAAGAAACCCCATCTTCCCCATAGTGTCAGCTCCTATTAATCCTGGGCAAGGTGCTGCCAGCCCTGACAATCCCCTAATCTGTTTCTTCTGTGCTTTCTAAGAGCACCCAAACTTCATGGATAAGAAATCTGCTTCTAGCACAGGTGAGGGAAGAGGTGACTGAATAATAAGGAAAGGCGTATGTGGGGATAAGGGGGCTGAATGCAGGGATGAAGGATCTGAAGGTATGACCAGGTGAGGAGAGTGAATCTGGCAGACGAGAGATAGAAGGTAAAACTGCATGAAACAGTTTAGAGACAGAGAAACCAACCACAGGAACTTATGGTTAAGAGTAATTAATGCTGGATTTGGATGAAGGCCAACAGAAGGCCAACATCCGACAGATTTGGATGAAGGCTATTCCTTCCAAACAGAGGAAGGAATAATTTGGGCTAGCACAGAGATCCTGAGGGAAGGAGTGTGTGCTTTGAATTTAGGGCTGTGAAGGAGAAACTGAGAAAACCAAGTGTCAGGCAGGAAAGGATAGAAGAAGAAGAGGAGAATTATCACTGGCTGAGTAGGCAGTCCTAATGCTGTTTGAGTGAACAGGAAGGGTGTAGCAGACAAGGAAAGGGGATAAGAAGAAGGAGCCAGGTTGGTAGAGACAGATGAAGGAGAGAATGATAGAACATAAAAGCTTAGTGCTGTGGGCAAAATGAAGATGAGTCTGACTCTTCTGTAGCTTGGAAACTCCTTGAGACTTTACAGTTTCAGACAGGAGGAACATGCAGAGTATTGGTGCATCCTGTCTCCTGTACACTCTAAGTGGGACTCCAGGTTCTCCCCTGGGTAAGAAGTATCTTTGAAAACCAAGCATCAGGTGCTTTCACTCCCTTCAAGTTCTGGTCTGTTAAAGATAAAAAGCACCTTGCCTACACAACTGCTCTGTTAACATAAATGTAGAGGTCCAGGATGTGGTAATGCAGCCCAGCTGATGGTTCACCTGGGCCTCCAGGTGTGGTGCAACCTGCTGAAAAGAAATACAGACTCGATGATAACATGAGGGAGTGTCTTTGTAGTAAAGTATGTTTTGGGTGGTGTGGAAGAATGTTACAGCTCTGGCAGTCTGCAGGGTCGAATTTCAGAGTATATAGTTTAGTCATAACAGGTGATTACTAATTCAGTACATTCCCCTCTGTAAAGTAAATTGCAAAGCCACAAATCCTGCTGAAAAGTTCTTTTCCCTCTACTGCATGAGGAATTGTTGTATGCCCTCCAGCTCCTTTGGGCACAATGGAATAAATTGCCTCTGTGTTATGGGAAAAGTCAGGTTGAGAAATTAAAAGGAGGGAAGGCAGAAAATATTTTCTCCTCCTTTCTCTGTTAGGAAATGTTGTATTCATTATTTAAAAATGTAATGTTTCTAGTTCTGGGACTTTTATTTTCTCTTATGAGTAACCAGTGGTTGGGATTTCAAATGATGAAAAATTATTCGAATCCAGTATTTCAGTCACAGAAATAAACCTAAGAGAACAGAGCAGTAAGAGAGCTAAAATACTCAGGAACTAGTTCAGGAGTAAACATTTATGAGTATTTGATGCTTATTTTTCTAGCCTGTGTGCCTAATTGCAGAGGTTTGCAAACTGTATTTAAAACTGCCTCATTGCAAAGCTGTGCATGTCTCACTTGGGCTCTGTGCTGGGTTTCCGCGGTAGCATCTTGCCGTCTCCTCAGCTCTCCCCTTCTCTGGCCAGTCCCCCGTGCTCTCTCCCGCAGCGACACGGTGTGGTGGCAGGGCACAGCTCCTCCATCCTGAAATGCCGTGGAACTGAGCGGCATCTTAGGTTGCTCACTCGCTGAGGTTGTTGGATTTCCCCTGCCGTATCATTTTCATCTGCCCACTGAAGGGAAGCATTTAAACGAGGTCTAGAGAATACACTTGGAGTTAAATGCTCGTTGCTTATTGTCTTTATGGTGCCTGACCCCAGAATGAACTCTGGTTTCTTGAAAGCAATAATATTTGCTGTCTCTGTGGTTATTTGATGGAAGAATTAGTGCACATTAATTAAATGTATGGTGAGATGTGCAGTGTGCACCACCAAATAATAAGATAGAAGATGATGAATTTTGAGTAATCCTAGCTCCTAGCTGCAAACTGTCTTCACAAATAACTTTCCAAATCAGCAGAATGTCCTTTTACAAATCTTAGGAATCTGGGAGTTTTGGGGTTTGGGGGGTTTTTTGTTTTTTTTTTTTTTTTCCCCCTCTTAATACTGGCAATTATTATAAAATGTAATCTACTTTTATAAAAGAACAAATCAGGGCATCTTTATGAGCTTGTAAGTGCTTATAAGCATGCATACACTTTCAAGAAGGTTTCCATGAAAAAGAAATTAACTGTCTTGACTTGCTTCATGATTCCGTCTACACCAAGTAACCTTGTGATTTCAACAAAGCCAAGTCATTCTTTTTAGTGGAGTTACTGATGATATTTCATAAAAGAATGGAGAGCTCACTATACCTGAAAATATTCCAAGAGTACCCACACCTAATTAGGCAGCCATCCTGTGAAGACTTGTGAGTGCTCTTTATACACAAAAAAAATAAGAATGTATTTAGGTCTTCAAAGATTTGCTTTGTACTCATGTTGCAAGTGGTATTAAAAGAAAACATAGAACATGTTAACTGGAGAGCTGAGGGTGATTTAAACTACTCTTTTTGAAAATGCTTTTTTTGTATATAATGAGGGGTTCCTGAAATTCAGGTTACGGTGCACTGGCAACAAAATGGGGCTTGCTTATGAGCCATGGTTCTGTAGATGCAGATACTCTTAATAGTTTTATATGTCAAAATAAATGAAATAGACACTCAGCTTTCCTTCGGGGTAGTAAGAAACAAACCACACTTTCATGTTGGAGCATTTCTTAATAAAGAAACAAGTAGTTTAGGTTCCAAAGTCTCAGCCTGTGGACCAAATGTTGGTTTTGAGCGGAGACACTTTTGCATAATTTAATTGATAGTTGTGCATGGGCCAGGTTTGGAGCTAACTGCACCACCTGATCATCCCTAAATTTTGCAAAGTCAACATGCAACTGAGATCATCATGTTTACCTTGCCTTTCCTGTACTCGTCTGAGAGAATTGTTTCAGTTAGAGAAGACCTTAAGATCATCGAGTCCAACCATTAGCTAACTCTGCCAAGTCTGGTGATAAACTGTATTGCTCAGCACCACATCTCTGACTCCTTCAAACACCTCCAGGGATGGAGATTCAGCCGCCTCCCTGAGGAGCCTGTTCCAGTATTTGAGAACCCTTTTAGTGAAAACTTTCTTCTGATGTCTGACCTAAACCTCCCCTGGCATGACTCGAGGCCATATAGGTTTTCCCTTATTCTGTCAGTTCGTATGAGGGAGAAGAGACTGATACCCACCAAGGATGTTTGGATACCAGTTTGAATTGTGGTGACTCTTTAATCTGAACTTCAGATAAACTTTCCTTGTATGCAGTTCTTTAAACACTTCTGAAACCCACCAGGTATCATGACATGTCAGAACCTCCTCCATGTGCTGGTAAACTAGAACGTTCTTTAATAGCAATGCCTTTAATGCCCATGCCTGTCTGTACTGTATTTTACTGGACAGGCTTCACATGTCTCCACAACAGAAAGGGAGGAAATTGCTCCCTCCGTGCAGATCATGATTTCTAGTGCTGACCTTGATTGTTCACCCTCAGCCTGTGTGAGTGACATCTTCCTAGCTCTTTGCATTTTTCACTATAGTATCCCTAGTGATACAGGATGGAAACAGCAGAGGGCAACTTTCTCACTCACCAGTGTCATTCCTGTGGCTCAAGGCTAAGAGTGAACTGACTCTGTAGGGCACACGCTGGAGACATCAGACTGTTGGATCTTGTCTTTGTGTTAGACTGACTCAGAATGGTTTTGGTAGCACAGAGAAATACTGTGCTACATCGTGAGGAAGAAATCTGTCTTCAAAGCAAATAAAACTTAACATAAAGGCAGTGCTGGAAAGAAGTTTTACATTCTTCTGTATGCTGCCAGATGATGAACATACATGGTGCAGTATCTAGTGCACCTCTTGTCTCTCAGGAAAACCAACTCCTTGTGTGTTTGTGGTTTTCAGACTACTTTGCTCAGTCTTCATATCCAGCCAGACATCCCAACTAGGACACAGTCAGCTCCTTAACCACTCGTGACCTCTTCCTTTGTTTAATGTGTATCAACTCAACAAGAAGAATACAGCCTGGGGAGGGGACAATGCCAGTATTCTCCCTAGGAAGAGCTTCGCTCTCACCCATCCTGAGGTGCTGGACTCAGTCCGCCGGTGCATGCAAAGAAAGGGCGACCCTTGTGAAAACGGCAGTGCTTCTCCACTAGCACCAGCTACAGAGTTCATCCTTAGTTAATAAATGTCCATTTGCAATGTAACCGAGGTGCCAGGATGAGGAATGGATACAGTATGTCAGTCGACATATCTTTTTCCACCCCCCACTGCCCTTGCTCTCCTATCACGCTTGCCGAATGTACGCTAATCTTCCTCTTGTCTTGTGTTCTCACTTTTCTTGCAGTCGCTGTGAGCGCTTGCCTTGTAATGAAAATAAGGAGTGCCAGAGCCTGCCTCTGAGAATAACCTACTATCACCTCTCTTTTCCTACCAACATCCAAGTACCCACCGACATTTTCCGCATGGGCCCTTCCAATGCTGTCCCCGGGGACAAAATCACGCTGTCCATCATCAGCGGGAACGCAGAGGGGTTTTTCACCACAAAAAAAGTGAACAACCACAGTGGCATTGTGGTCATGCAGCAGCAAATCACAGAGCCCAGAGACCTTCTTCTGACCATTCAAATGCAACTTTCCCGCCGTGGAACCATCAACGTGTTTATTGCCAAACTTTTTATCTTTGTCTCTGCACAGCTTTGATCCCTAGCTCTACAGGCATCGTGGGCCGCTTCTTCTTTTCTAAGAATAGCTTTTTCCTCTCAATTTTAATAAAGTTTTAGTTCATCTGATTGCATGCTGCACTTGCATTTTATTTGCCATCATCACTAGCGTTCTCCACTTTCCCCTGTCACTGACCACCTCAATTCGGGGAGGTGTGTGTTCTGCTTGTGGCGGTTTTGGAGTTTACTCCTCCCCCACGATTCACTGGACTAACTCGGCCAGCTGGAAGTTAAGGAATGAAGCTATATTTACAGCATGGCAAAATTGACAAGCATATATAGATATTTACAACTATATGCAATTGTATACAAAAGTAATACAGAACTACAAAACCCATCCCGAACAGCAGAACTGCCCAGGAGGCCTTCAAACTAACTCACCTCCTTCTTTCCACCCCCACCCTTATATCAAAAGTCTTTTATGCAGGGGTGAGACTGCCAGATAAGGAGTTAGAAGCAGAATGATTACTTGGAGTTCCACAGGTTCAGGCAGAGAGAGTTAATGCAGCATCAGCAGCCAGAGACACTGAATAATTTTGTTTATGTTTCTTGTTTTTATATCTCTCAACAGAACCTATGAGTGCTACAATTATTGCTATTCTTTTCTTTTCACAGCCAATGATCTAATTTCTCTCATTACAATATTCCAGTTTAGCCTCAAACCAGCATCATTTTAAAAAAGCAGAAAATTGGGTCCAAGATCTTATTACCTGAATGTTCCAAGGATTTAAAATTATTCATTTAATTCACAGAGTAGTGAAGTTGCTGTCATTTGATGATACACAGCTGCCTAGCTTTAGGTCTAAATTAAAAGAAAAAAACCCAAAACCAATATTTGGAGAATTTGAGTTGTCTCAACTGGAACCTCTTTAGAGAACTGCATCACTTATGGGGTAAATACTGTGTGTGTGTTTTCTGAAAATCTATTGAAAGGGTCAGGATCTCAGAGGTGCCTCAGCATAAATGTCCTTTAGAAAGTGCAGAGCCAGATTCTTCAACCACACTACTTATCATTGCTCTGTTAACAGCCAGTGAGCTTCTGCTGATTTCCACCAGGGACAGATCCTAGTTCTGGCTTATAAGAGTGGAACAAAAGAGAATTTCCTCTACAGAACATTTCTTTTTGATATTTTTTTTCATCTCCTTTCTCTGGAATTTCCACTGAATTAAAAAAAAAAACTTGCGATGGGAAAATCACAATGAACTTGCTAATAGCATTCAGGTAGTAGCAGAGAGCTCCTTTCTAGTTCACAAGCTGTATCTTGAGATGTGTCTGCAGGAATATTTGAGAAAGACACTTAATGAATCTCATAACATTTTTGTCTCTCTAGCTTCTGTGTCTAAGCTGATAATTTTTTAACTGTAAAGACTTTACCCACCACAACTAAAAAATCCTCAACCACATTCTATAAGCTGTGAAAGGTCAGACAGAATTCCAATCTCCAAATCTTTTGTCTTTTCCTTCCATGACTTTTTCCCTTTACTTCTGTAAAGTCAAGAAAAATGTAGGCAAAATACAACTGGAATTTCTTGAAAATTATTTTGGTTTGGTTTGGTTTTTTGTTTTGTTTTGTGAGCTGGAAAAGAATTAATTTTACATTTCTGTCCTAAATATTCAAAGCTGAGTCCCAGAGGTATGATATAAAAGTTAATGTTCTTTTTACACCATTCTGGGCTCAGATAATTCTGCTGCCTGTGACTGGGCAGAATAGTCCATAAATGAATAAGGAATAATCCATATCAATGCACATACTTTTAAAAATGCTTCACTATGTAAATACAGACAGCACAAACAAGATACAAGGTTAGAAGCTGGGAACCTTCTGAACTAAGAAATTGCTCTCTTAGCTATAAGCTGCAGACTCTCAGGCTCACCGTCAGCCAAGAACTAGACTGGGGCAGGATCGCAGCACTGTGCCAGAGTCTTACACGTTCCCTAAGGCAGAGTTTATCCCAGCTGGCTGACAGGAGTTCAAGTCTCACAAGGACTGCCAATGTTTAATAAGTCTGTTGACACATAAGGCTGCCAGAAGTTGCCAGTGGGGATAGAGTCCCAGCCTTAAATATTGAAAGCACAAGCCTGTGCTACTTGAGCTAATGGGATTTCTAATCACCGCAGAAGATGCCTGTATTATAAATGCTTTCTGGCTACCAGTTAATTTTCAGGCCATAATTAAGTAGGTTAAATATTCAAAAACAAACTTATTTTTTGCAAGTATTAATATGTATTTGTTTGGCAAGAAAAGAAGGGAGTGTGAGAACACTAACATTCAATCAGTAACTCAAGAAGACAGAGCTTGGATTCTTCTCTCTCAGATACTTTAGTGCTGCAGTGTAGCTGGAACTTTCACATATGTAATTATATAACAGCATTTCTCTGTGTGGTTATTTCCAAACTAAAATGAAATTGTGGCTCCTGGTCCAAAGAATCCAATTAATTGAATCCAGCAGAGAATATGAATAGGAATGACCCAAGAAGAAAGGCAAAATTATAATCTAAAAAGGTTTATTTGCAAAGTAAGCAGAGCAACTGAGCCATTTGTTAATTTTTATTTTATTTTATTTCTTACATGAAAAAGGCCTGGAGGGGCTGCCAGCTCCAAAGCTGCAAATGTTGTTAGAGAGGGGGGAATACCTGAAGGAAAGACTTCAGTAAAGAAATTCTCTGCACTTGGAAAGAAACTTCTGTCAGTCACAATCCCCACTATAGGAAGACATGAGCAAAAAGAAGAATGACAGCCTATCAGAAGATCAAATGCAAAGATGATGTGTAATGATAAAATCAAAAAGCATTTTGAGCTCAGAGCACATCATTAATAGCAAATAATCAGGATTTAAAATAGATGCTAGTTGCCAAATGATTCCAGAAGATGTCTAAAGATGTGCCATTGGAGTAAAGACAGAACAAAGTGTTAAGCCAACTGCATTTTGGATATGTTGAAGCAATTAGCAGGGATATCGCAAGAAAGGAGATCAGCGACTTAATATTGAACAGGGGAAAATGAAAGCACAAAATCGAGTTTAGCAGAGTGGATAGAGAATGCAAGGGAAAAAAAAGGAGAAAAAAAAAAAGGTTGGATTTGTGAGAGAGAAACAGTGCAAAGAAATAGAAGTGGCACAAATGTTTATCTGTTGTCTGTGTGCTTACAAGGTGGATGGATCCAGTACCTGGTTTTAACTAGGAATTAAATCACTTGTGGTCATTGTGAGATCCTCCATTTCTGTAGGCAGGGTATCCTAACTCATGTCAGGACACTTTACTCTAGGGAATCAGTAGTGAAAATTGTGATTTTAAGTCTTACTTAGGCCTTCATGGTTTTATTGGTTGAGGATTTAAGAAACGTTTGACTTTACCAAATCTTGTTCCAGCTGAAGTCAAGAGTAAAGTTCACTTTACTTCCTAGCAAGGGGCAAAGGCAGAACAATACTGACTGCTTCTGACATTCCCACAACAGGGGAACAAATTCTACAAATCTAAACATACAAATTCTACTATCTAAACACAGCTATGAAAGTTTAGGATGCATCAGTACTTCATTAGTAATAATGTCCCAAAATTTGACAGAGATGAGGATCAGCTAGCTGGAAGTCCTTTCTTCATTTGATAGCTGAGGTTTAAAGTGAGAAGGTGGAATCTGTTATTGTAGGTCAGACTGTGCTGTCCATACATCCAGAATTACTTTGTTGTAAAACGACCAGCAGGAGGTATTTCACTTCCATGGCCAGCAGGAGCAAGGAAGTACTGGCCATGGGTACGGTACTCCTGTACCCAGCACTGGTGAGGCTGCACCTTGAGTACTGTGTTCAGTTTTGGGCCCTTCGCTACAGAAAAGACATTGAGGTGCTGGAGCATGTCCAGAAAAGGGCAATGAGGCTGCTGAGGGCTCTTGAACACAAGTCCTGTGAGGAGTGGCTGAGGGAGCTGGGATTGTGCAGCCTGGAGAAGAGGAGGCTGAGGGGAGACCTCATCCATCTCTATCAAATCACTGTTTGAAGGGAGTCTGTAGTAAGATGGAGGCTGGCCTCTTCTTCCAGGTAACAGGTGATAGAACAAGAGTTAAGTTGCACCAGAGGAGGTTTCAGTTAGATGCTAGAAAAAGAACTTCTTCACCTGAAAGGGTCATCAGGCTCTGAAACAGGGAAGTGGTGGAGTCCTCATTCTTGGAAGTGTTTAAAAAACATTTGGATGATGTGCTCGGGGACGTGATCTATAGCAGTTGGGTGTGGGGAGATATTAGGATATGGTTGGACTTGATGATCTGAAAATCTTTTCCAACCAGGCAATTCTGTGATTCTATGACTCAGGAGAAAGCCCTGTTCTGATACCTGCAAGATGATTGGAAATGGCAACATTTTGTACTCAAGTAACAGGTCTCTCCTGGCCTGTATCTCCTGAACAGTCTCAAAACACCAACTACAGAGTGAGAATAACAAGCCAGCCCCAGCTGCTGTATATTACCCTAAATTCACTGCCTTCCCCTGAACTACACCAGTTCACATCTTTTGAAGCTTGATTTCCTTTAAGTTGAGTCATGTCTCTCTCTTACCTTGATTTTAGCTTCATATACTGCCAGCATGTTTGGCTTTGTTTTCATTGGGGAGCAAATGTAGGTAGCATATAAGAAGGTATTCACATATTTATTATTAATAGAGCCATGAAGTCTGTTTGAACATCTGAAACAAGATGCCTTGTAGGTGTGGACTGGGGTAACATTTTGAAAAGAGCCAGAAGTTTCTGAAGTTTTCTGAAAAACTCAGGCTTCCATTTTTGTTTCCCTTTTACTCAGTGATTTTTTCTTCCTTTTAATCTTTTAATTCCACACAGACACCCACACACACACCCCCCACATCCCCCACCTCTCCCCAACATTGCAGTCTTTTCTTTTTTTCCACTTAGAAATATGAAGAAATGGGCAGGTCAAAGTTGAGATCATTTGTGGAGCTTAGTCACATTGTAAGTCCCAGCATAGCCCTTTCATCTCTCATGAACACAGACCGGGTATTGTGTGAAGTTCTTGAACTGTAAGTGACTTTAAATTCACTCTAGTGGACAAGGGTGAGAAGAAGTCATTTAACTTTTAATAGACTTTCAAGGACGAATGAGCAGCTGGTTGAGATGGAATATGAAATGACCCTTACCATTTCCCCAAATTCAGACTTCAGTCTTTGAGGTTTTAAATAATGTGGTTCACTTTTTTTCCCTCTCCCAGTTTCCATCCCTCACTGTTTTCTCAGTTTAGGGGATGTGGCGGGGGGAGAAGAAGGGGGGGCCTAACAGAGGCTTTTCTGGCTTTCGCTGCACTAAAAATTGTGAGAGAGAGTTTGCCCTTCAGATATTTCCTGCCAGTTATTTCGAGAATGAAAACAACTGTTTCTGCTTTATGTGACTGGTTATCAGGGAGCATGAAACAGCTGGTGCAAGTAAATGTAGCTCCACCAAGACTGGTAAGTCCATGCCGGTGCATTGCAGCTGAGGATCTGGACCTAGTTGTTTGGTCCTGTTTATACTTGGAAAGAGCCTTTGCATGGTGTCTTATGCACTATACTTCTCCCTGGTTTCATAAGAACCGGGAGTCAGTTTTGAGGGAGTTTGTCTTAGCCGCGCCAAATTTTTCTCTGGTCCAGCAGCTGTGATGATAGGCATTTGTGTTAAGTTTTTGAGGTGAAGAGGGAACACTTGGTATCAATAATAGTTTGTCTCCCCACATTGCAAGACACGAAGTAGTTGATTCTCAGAATACATACACATCTCTCTCTCATTTCTCTTCAGTGTCAGACTCGAAAAGACAGATACTATCCGTTGCATTAAGTCTTGTCGACCCAATGATGTCAGCTGTGTGTTGGATCCAGTCCACACGATTTCCCACACTGTCATTTCCCTGCCCACATTCAGAGAATTTACAAGACCTGAAGGTAAGTAGTTTGTTCCTTGTTCCATTTAATAGACTACAACATATAAAACCTCCACCGGAAATCCTTGCCTAAAGCCAGACTAGCTACCGGTGCAGGAAAATGTTTGTGCAGTTCCAAATTATAGTCTACTATCCATTTAATTAAAACCTTCAATATCCAGGAGTTTTAATTTTATGGGGCAATGAAAGCCATTCTGAGCTCTAACTCATGCAGCTTCCCAGTCTAAGGAGCTCTGGAGTCTGAACTCCCATTTACTCACAAATAGTCATGTGCCCCGTGATTTTTTT
>VWYK01030325.1:2728-20500 GCA_013399775.1 Semnornis frantzii | reverse complement strand
CCTCAGTACCCTTGGCCTATGCCATCTTGACATATAGATTTGTGTATATTTAAGTAGTGCAACAGGCCACTAACCATCTCCTCTTGGACTATGGGGGCTTCATTCTGCTCCTCATCCCTGTCTCCAGTTCAGGGGGCTGCATATCCAGCAAACAACTCGTCCTACTAAAGACTGAGACAAAGAAGGTATCAAGTACCTCAACCTTTTCCTCATTCTTCAGCACTATGTTTCCCCCTGCATTCAAAAAAGGGCAGAGGATTCTCCTTAGGCCTCCTTCTGTTGCTAATATATTTGTAAGAGCTGAAGATTAATTAATTTCCACTTGGCCTTGGATCCATTTAGTTTTCTCCCTGCACAGCCTCACAACAACTTTGTAGTCCTCTTGACTAGCCTGCTCTTTCTTCCAAACCCCATAAACTCTCCTTTCCTCCCTGAGTTGCAACCAAATCTCTATATTCGACCAGGTCACTTTTATTCCCCACCAACATGTATTTTGGCACACAGGGACCACCTGTTCCTGTACTTTTAGAACTTCCTTCTTGAAAAGCATCCAGTCTTTCTGCAGTTCTTAGCTCTTGACTACTCCTCAAGGGACTTTGTTGACCAGTCTCCAAAGTAGGCCAAAGTCGACTGAGTGGAAGCCCAAGGTGATTGTTCTGTTGACAACCCTTCTCTTTACAACTGAAAACTCTAGTTTCATGACTGCTACACTCAATACAGCTCCCAACCGTTACATCACCTGCCCCCCAAGTTCTTCTCTGTTCACAAACAGCAGGTCCAGCAAAGTACATCTTTCCTAGCTGGTTCACTTACCAGCTGTGTCAGGAAGTTATCCTTCACACATTCCAGCAACCTGTGGCACTGCTCCTTCTCTGCTGTGTTGCATTTCCAGCAGACATCCAGGAAGCCAAAGTTCCCAACAAGAACAAGGGCTAGCAACAGTGAGACTTCTCTGTGATGTTTTGGGAGTTACCCAGCCCCACACACAATGAAATTACCCAGACTAGACTCAGATGGTTAGAAGTTAAGGAATGAAGTTTTATATTCAAGCTTAGACTAGTTATGGAGTAACCCTGATTGACAGATATAATATGACTCAATTTCCCAAGGTTTCAGTGTCGAGCTCAGAAGCACAAACAATGGGATCCTACATCACTCTCCTTAATCATTTGTACCCAGCATTCATTTCCTTCAGAATAAACCATAAGTTTGGAAAACATTACTGACTTTAACATTTTCATTTGAAGTTTCTATATCTCTCTTTAAAAATGTCTCCATAATTTTCATCGCATTCTGTGTTGTTTTTTTTTTCCTCCTGGACATCAAGTTTTCCTTAACTGTGCCTTTTTGCAACTAGCTACACAGAACAATTTTCCCCTCATGTTACCACTGATCATAGTCTCCCCCTGTGCANTATGTTTCTGTATTATCTTTAACTTGTATATTCCTGTAAATATTCTTGTATATAGTGTATATATCTGCTTGTACATTGTGCTAAGCTGTAAATAGAGCTTCATTCCTTAACTTCCAGCTATCTGAGTCTAGTTTGGGTGATTTTACAAAGTGGGGGGGGGCAGATAACTCCCAAACCATCACACCCCCAATAAGTCAATTATCTATATATGGGTATAAAAGGCAATTAGATAAATATAAGGGGAAAGCCCCTATTGATGCCTTGTAAATAAAGGAGTAGTTTCCATTTCTGTCTCAGAAAAATTCTAAACTGCAGGGAACAACTGAGGAATAATATATCACTGAATGTCTGCCTTGTTCTTATGGCCTTTCAAAATGATGTCCAGCTGTACAACTCTAGGAAAGAGGCAAAGGGCAGAACTGACAACAGTGGATTTAGAGACTTTAAAAAGGAGACTAGAATGAGTAACTGGGAAAAATACCAAAGACTCACAGAATGGTTGGGGGTGAAAGGGAACTGCAGAGATTTTCTAGTCCAACCTTACTGCTAATGCAGGCATGGTTAGATCGAGTTACACAGGCAAGTTTTGAAAGCCTCCAGAGAAGTCTACACAACCTCTCTGGGTAGCCTCATCCAGTGTTCCAGCGCCTTCAAAATCAAGAATCTTCTTCTTAAGTTCAAGGGAAACTTTCCTGTGTTCTAGTTTGTACCCATTACCTCTTGTCCATTACCTCTTGTCCCATCACTGGCCACCACAGACAAGAGTCCATCCCCATCCTCACAACCTCCACCCTTTAGGTATTTATATGCATTAGTAAGATCCACTCTCAGTCTTCTCTTTTCCAGTCTAAAGAGCTGCAGGTCTCTCAGCCTCACAAGAGAGACACTCCATTCCCATAAACATCCTCATGGCCATCTGTTTGTCTTTCAGTAGTTCCCAGTCCCTCTTGAACTGGGGAGCCCAGAACTGGACACAATACTCTGGGTGTGGCCTCACCAGGGCAGAGCAGAGTAGAGATGGAGGAAAACCTCCCTCAACCTGCTGGACACACTCTTCTTAGTGCACCCTAGAATACAGGCTGTCCACCAGCACCAGAATTATATTAAAAGATCTGGAATGAAAATCATCAATGTACAGTGAATACAATTCAGAAAGATACGACAACTGCATCAGTAAATTTGTATTTTACATGCATAGTTCTAACAGTTCAGAATAATTCAGAACCCTTAAACTTTCCTTTACCCTTTACAGAACAACTACATCTATGTTATTTTACCTGCTATATATAATATTCAGAAATAATATTCCAACATTAAATATTCTGGTATATATTCTTGTTCTTAATAAGTTGTGCAAATTTTGACCAACTGTGCTATAATTTGATGGCTTTTGTATCTTAAACAATCTGAACAACTCTCAATTCAATGCCCATTAGACAGAAGTATCCACACTATGAAGACAGCCACACACTTGGATCAAATAGTACACTCAGAGCTCTAAAGAGTTCTACAGGTGCAACTCAAGGTATACAAAGACTTGTCAGCACTAGCCGAGACAGCTACTGAAGCACAGAAGTAAATTCTCATAGAAGGAGCAAGAGAGAAGTAGCATATCCTAGAATAAAAGACTAGGGAATAGGAATCCAGGAAGAAAAGCAGAATTGTCAAATATGGTGGAAATGAATATGGAGAAACTGAAAATATGTGTAAGAGAAAGACTGAAAAGTGATATGTCAATTGAAAATACCATGANACTGTATATATTTGCTTGTATATTGTGCTGAGCTGTAAATATAGCTTCATCTCTTAACTTCCAGTCCGGCTGAGATCTAGTCTGGGTCATTTCAAAGTGTGGGGGGGCAGGGAACTCCCAAACCGTCACACAGGGAGAAGGCAAAAAGCTACTACAACATTCAAGAAATGAGGAGGGAAGGGAGATGGAAGAAGTAAGCAAACAGGCATTAAAACAAACCAAATGAAAGCAAAAGTAAAGGACGACAAAAAGACAATTTCTTAAGAAAGGCCACAGGGAATATGCTGACACAAAAAGTACAGCAAGAAACATAGTATCTGCTGATGTCTAGGGTCATTATAGCTAGGGTTAGAAAGATTTAAACATTTGTCTGCTTACTCTGAATACATGTAGAAGACTGTCCCGAAAGAAGTTCTTGTCTACTGCAATGGGAATGTTTTTGTCCTACAGCACAATCAAAGAAAATCAATTGACTGATAATTGCTTTGCATCAAATTAAATTATGGAGCACTACAGGGCTCAGAGCCTTGGAAATGAGATGTGGAGCCTTTCACCTCTAGGTCACTGCTACACACACAATGCAAGTCGATAATGACTCTTGCTACTCTTGTGTTAGGGAAAAACATGATTTTAAGCTCTACTAAAACACACCTTTAATCCTTTATAACCTCAGAACTTTGTTTTGCTGATCCCTGAACAAAACTGGATGAAGCTCCCAATACTTCTCATTGTGGCCTTTGTGCTGCCTGTGATTATACGGTCTACAGAATGGCTTTTTAAGAATACTGGGTTTATCTTTTCCACAGATTAGTCAGGTTATTTTTTTAAACCAGTTTCAAAAATAAAAGTCCATAAATAAAATAATAAGTATACATCAAGACCCCAAAATTATGTGTAATATTTTTCCTTTTAGCCAGGATCATAAAGACTCATAATATAGAATTTTTGATCATTTTACTTGATTCTTACAAAACAAAACAAGCAAACAAAATAATAAAACCAAACCCAACTGACCAACAGGGAAAAAAAAACCCCAAAAAAACCAAAACCCAAGAAAATCAAAACACTACTGAGCTATGCTTCCCTGTTGAGACATAAAATTGAAAGGAAGATAATATAACTTTTTGAAAGCACTAATTGATATTAAGTGCAGGTTTTGTTCATCACTGACTAGTGTTTGATTTCAACTTAATTTATTAACATGATTCATTTGCTAGCTTGTTTGTGCAGTTCTAATTGAACTACAATACTACCTGAAAGATGAAAATACATTTGGATAGCTACCACATGGTAGACTGAGCCTTTTCTGTCCAATTATTTGCTACAGTGTAAGTCAAGAAAGTTTAAAACTACATGGTCCCATGCATTATATACTATTTATCAGTGCAACATCAGTATTGACTCCATTTTGGCTGATGGGACTGCAGTTGAAGAGCATTTAATAATAAAAAGCAGTCAAACTTCATGCTACACTCTAATATACTACATTATAATGCTGCCCTTCTGACTACTGCAGCAGGAGATTGTCTTCTTATGACATGAGCAACTGATGAAGCTAGTTAAAAAATCTTGTTAACAAAATTTCTCAAGAGCATCATTGGTTTCTCAATGCAGTTTATACAGCACAGTCATAAACTCTTAAAACACAGAGTGTGCAGACCATAATGAGGGTAACAAGCAGTACAAGGTACAATGGAACATCTTAAGTAGGAACCTTCCATCATGAATCATAGACCAAGGAGTCTACTGCAAGCAATTAGACAAAAATACTCACTAGTTTAAAAATTACCATGCTAGCAGCATACTGAAACTGGTTTTACTTCAGTTACAGACAGCGTTACAGAATGGCTTTGATTGGAAGGGACCTTAGTGATTTACTTCGACCTCCCTGCTCTTTCTTATACAACAGTTATCAGCATGCTCATGTGAAAGCAGGAGTGTTGATACCCAGGCTACAGTTGCCCTGAAGCCACAACTTCTTCCTAGGGAAAAAACTCTAAGCTGTAGAGGACCAGGTAAAGGATTCTTCCATCCTGACCACAGCATCTGGGTTATTGTGCCCAAAAATCACACCAGTGTTGGCACTTAGAGCATCTCTGTTGCTTCACGAATGTTGTATTGCTGTAAAAGCTCCCAGCTTCAACTACAGGGATGGCCAGTTTCCCTGTCCTAGTTTTGCTAGGAGCTTGGAATACACATTTATGCAAGCAGACAACTGTACAGTTTCTGTACCTATGGCTTTCTGTTGGTGTTCTCTAAACACCCACTACCTGTATGAAAGGCTGGTGCCACAAGGTGTACTTTGAATTTAAACCAATGCTGAGTCAATTAACTGTGCTCAGATCCTGCCCAAGAAGTCTGATTATTCTGACAACTTAGGTGGAGGTAAGGTTATGTTCCAAAATGTATCCAATTTACAATCCACCTCCATGCAGAAAAATGAAGATTTTCCACTTATAGTAATGTGTTTTATCTAAATCCTGTAAAATAAGTCTATTGTTGAGTAGTTTGCTTTTAGTATTTTTCCACTGATACAAATAAGAATGCTTTCAGTCTGTAACACAAATTCATCATAGATAATCTTCAAATTAATGAAGGAAATAAATATTGTTTCAGGAATTGGGACCTGCAACCCTGAAAGAAAGATGTTGCATGTTGCAATACTTTAAAAATATTGGCTTAATTCATCATTATATTGGAAAGCTGAATCTTTTACATGTATTTATATTTACTGCACATTTTTTTCCTCTAGCAGAGTAACTACTGATTCTTGAGCAAGCTTTGAGCCAGTGTGTCATGATTTTTTAAACATACTTTCTACTGACATAAACCAGTTTTATATCAGCTCGATTTATAATGTAGGCTTCATTCCATGTTATTTTTCTAGAACAGCTCTTAAAAAGTTGTTTCCATTCCCAGGTACATTGCAAAGAACAAAAAACTTACACGTAAAAAGTAATGCACCACTATGATTTGAAAATATTAATCTCATTCACATTTCCCCTCCTCTAAAAGACTTACAACATATCTAAAACAGGAATTGATAGATTAATCAGTCTGAGACATTTTTATCATAATCAATAATATAACTTTACCCTTTCAATGGGATTCCAATTAAACTACAAAGTAATTTTATTTTTTAATTTTAAAGATACTTTCTGTGCAAATCAACAGCATTGACTCATTGGATACCAGGTGTTATGTTGTCAGGGATGGTAAGCCAAACAATGAAAATACTACACTTAATGGAAGATACATAAAAATCATTAGGTTTAGGTTTTACAGGTTAAATATTAAAAATTAAAGCATCTCTTAGGTAAATAAGGACAAGCATAAAGATCGAGCATCATCACACAAGTTTAGAAATCTATTATCCAACAACTACAAACCTAAGTGCCATGAAAGTATTTCAACATAAGGAAGACAGGCTAGCCAGAAATCTGCAAACTCAGTTTGAGCCTTTTCTTAGCACTCAAGAAAACACAGGGTAAGACACTCCAGTAGCTCCCACAGGAAGTTAAAATAAGATTTCTTGGATGGAAGAGTCTGCCACAAGCAGCAGATAAAGGGAGGACAGGTTGACACCAGTCTTTCATCAGATGATATTAAATGACAACATCAAAACTTATTTTAAATTTTAACTCCTTGAAAGCTGGGCTTACTAGGTTAGGGAGTTGCTATGAGGAGGTCAAGTAGGAAATGTTTTAATGGAAAAAATATTTTTAATAATATACAGCATGCAATTTTAGATATAAGAAATAGCAACAAAATGTGATAGGCAGTAATAAGATTAATGAACAAATATATATGAAGCTATACTAAACCTGAGAATTTTGTGGTCCATTGAACAAATACTCCCACTGTAGGAAGTAAATTAAATCGGGTGGTGTGATCTGATTATCTTCAAGGAATATTTGTTATGGACAAACTACTGGTTCAGGTAGAAACAGACTGTTAGCCTTCAGTTAAGTGGCAGTTATTGATCTTTGCTGGCATAACCTCATTGTTACTTGGTTTCACTGTTATGGAAAAGCTGCTAGCTTATTGTCTGCCAGTCTGGGAAAGTAGCTCTTAATTAGGAAAGATAAAGCAAGGTAATTTCTGGGTCTTTCATATTTTCCAGTACTATACAGAAGCCAGAAAACATATTTTCTTCTTCTATGGCAATTAACTGAATCTTGAATGTCACATGGCTTTTATGGATGGATAACACATATACCTAGACAACGGGGAAAAAAATGTGTCACTTAGCGCTATCAACAGAAATACATCTTCACCCAGAATCATCCTGCAGCAGGACACAGCCTTCAGAGCAAGGAAATGGGGGTAGAAGGGAAGACTGCAGGTAAGTACCTGAAGACTTTTGAGATTTTACATTAATTTCTGAGAACTTTAATTGAATGGAGAAAGAAGTTCAGACAATTCAAAGACAAAAAATAGGGTTCTATAGATTAAAAAAAAGCCTTGTGTTCTTGATCAGGGAATTCCTTTACATAAATCTTCAGGAGGTCTGAGAGGCAGCATCCAGGACAATTTCTCAGGCTCAAGTATCCAGCTTGTTTAGAAGGTTATCTCAAGAAAAATACATCAAACTACAAAACAGAGAAAAAAATAGGACTACAGAAGGCTGGGAACAAGCACATGATGTCACTGTTTCTCATTTCTGTCAATGGTATGTGCAAGTTTCACCATTCTCCACATATTTGAAAACTGTTAAAAGTCAAAAATTTCAAGTAGTCTTGGAAATGTCATTCCATTCAGCTTGGAGGTAAGAGAAAGCTACAGCTCCTCGACTACTTCAGCTGAAGAATCACCTTCTTTGTAACTTGGCCCTAAGAAACTTCATTGTACAGAAAAATCCCCTTTCTATGTAAACAGCCAAACAGGTATAAATACAATGAACTGTCATTGCAGAATGGTAAATAGATCAATTAAAACTGAAAGAAATCTCGTTTTGATACATGCCTCCCATAGCGGAGATCAATGTCTGGGATGCACCATTCTGAATATCTTCCATCATTACTTGCCATCCACCTACGCTCTTTTTTAAGTCCCAGCTGGGTGATCCAAATGTATAATGACATTCTAGTGAGTTTCTGAGGCTCAGTCAATCTGGCAGGGAGTGAGTCTCCTTGGAAAAGAATGACAGCATATGCCCTCCAGGGGAGCTGCAAGCTATGAGTGATCTCGAACTGCCACCCTGGGCACTCAGAGTTGGCTCAAGGGAAAGAGCTGACAGGCAGCAGCCACAGCTTCAGATGTTGCTTTTAGGTCTCTCCCAGCAGGTGTCACTGCAACGCATCATCATTATATGCTAGGAAGAACTACAAAAGCAGTAGGGGTGCTTTTAATCCCAAATGACAAAACTCCCCCATAGACTAATTGCGTCAAACCTGAGTCTGCAGAAATCAGCGTTGTAAAGAGAGGGTGGGGAAAACTGTCAGTTGTGCATAATTTCTGCTTTCATATAAATTGTTACAGTTTTGTAAGAGATGTCTTTAATGAAGTGGCTAATTTAATGCAAAGACTCAGCATTCCATTCTTAACATTAAATGTACATAATGCACACACGACTGTATACCAAACTCTATTCATCTACTTCAAACTGTTATTAAATGGCTGTTTAATTTTGTTCTTTGCAGAGATAATTTTATAACAAATATGGCACCCACAACAAAGTTTTCTAGCAACTGGTTCTGAACACAGAAAAATAAAAACACCCAAACAAACCAACTCACAAGAATAAAACAACATAACAGAACAAGAAAATGAATGCTCTTTTCAAAAGCCGTCTCCATGCAGACTTTGACTACCTACCACCCAGCTATTCTGCAGGCATTCAGACACTTCACTGTAGTGTCTCAAAAATCAATAGCAATTTATTCTCTCTTTGGACCTCAAGCAACAAAAGTAAGTAATACTGTCACCTCCAGTCTGCCTTTAGAACATGGCCACAAAACAGTCTTGCTACTATACTACAATCCTCCAGAGCTCTTTATCTATGCTGGCTTTGCAGGTAGTATTGGCTTTAATAAGGGAAAAGCATGCTAGACAGCAACACAAAGGGTTCAAGGTCCTGTACTGCAACCTGATGAGTTGCAATTATGAGGAAGTTTGAAATCTGGAGAAAGGCTTGGCATCTGTCATACTTAAGCTTCACTTATGCCAGTGTTATTGGAGGGGAAAAATAAGGGGGGGAAAAATGGGGGGGGGAGACGGGACAGCAACTTTTTGGGTTTTTTCCATACATCAAAATGGTAATCCAACAGAAGAAAATTCAAAAGACAGTTTGAAACTTATTTAAAGGTATTTCTTAAAAGTATTTCTTCAAAATAAGAGGTTTTAAAAACCTCACATTAATTACAAACTACTGAACACATGTCAGAATATTCAAAGTACTCCACAATACTCCCACAGTTTTTCTTTAAATAATCATAATCTGTAACCAATATTAAGAAACTAATTACTCTCTCATCATATGTCAGCCAGTCTCTTTCAACTGTTCACAGCATGAGGTATAACATCATCACAGGAATTTTTACCAAGTTTCAAAAGCATTAAAAATGTTAGTTAGAAACATGCTTGGTTAACAACTGGTAACCCTGTGTATGTGTGCAAGATGGACTCCTCTCTTTTCAGGAACAGTTATTTCAATACACTTGCTTATTTAGTTGTTGTCACCAGTGGATGCTGTGTAAGCCTGTACACCAGAGAAACTCTCACTACCACCGCCCCCAACACCAATTACATTTCGTTTCAGAAATACTGATTCCCATGGATTTACATACAACAGGTCCAGGATGCATCCTATCTTGTACAGGCTCATAAAGTCCCAATTTGAAGGAATCCAACATTCTTTCCATAGCATTTTGTATTAATGAACACAAAGACAGGGCACAAGCTGAATGCAAAGCATGGACTTCACCGTAAAGAGAAGAAAACTTACATTCTGTTTCTCCAGTTGTACAGTAATTCCATGAAGTGATTTCCCACCTCTAAATTTAATGTATTTAAGAAGAATCTCACTAGTCAGCTCAGAATTGTGATTTCTTTTCCCCCCCACGATGGATAACTAGCAAAGCTAATGGGAAACTCTGAGATGTTTTTAGTTAATATCTTAGGAAAAGAAATCCAAATGGATTTTATGTGACTACTTGAGAACAAATGAGGAGATAATAAGACTTACACAGGATATATATGCACTCAGTTAATCAAAGGGCATTCTGAACCAATGATTTGGACAGACAAATCATTTGGAGACATGGAACTCCAGAGAGAATTAAATCAGACAATGGCATTTCAAGAACAATCTTGTGAAAAACTGGGCCAAAGAGCACGCTATTGAGTGGATCTACCACATACCCTACTATGCACCAGTTTCAGGAAAGATTGAGCGCTACAACGGTTTGCTGAAAACCACCCTAAAGGCCATGGGGGTTGGTACTTTGAAAAACTGGGACAGGCATTTAGCACAAGCAACCTCGTTGGTCAATAGTAGAGGTTCTGTAAACAGAGCAGGACCTGCACAATCAGATTTGGTCCAAACAGTGGATGGTGATAAAGTTCCTGTTGAACGTGAANCATTCTATGATTCTATAATCCTATGATAAGTCACATAATACACGAGGAGTTTCAGGTAGGAGATCCCAGGAAAGAAGACAGCACTGGAGACAGAAATGAAACCACTGTGAAAAAGCCACCACAAATGGGAAGTCTGCTACTCTGAGATCCAACATTCAAGGTAAAGACAGCCTAAACACTAGATTCATATCCAATTAAAGTCTTTAAAATCTATAGAACTTTTAAGTTAACATTTAATAAGCACATAGGCATCTGAAATCATATTTTTGATACCTGACTGTCGCATTGGGACCTACAGTGGACATTCATTCAGTCCTGTGCAGTCTCTTACTAGACCCTTACACAAAAAGGTCTAAAGATAAAACGAAACCAAACAAAAANAAAAAAGAAAAAACAAAACAAAAAAAAAAAAAAAAAACAACCACAAAAAAAAAAAACACAAACCCCCAAAACAAACCACAAAAGCCTCTCAAGAACCTAAACAATGTATGAATCAACATAACAGTAAAAACCATGAATGGTTCTCTAATGTTCCACTTGTATCCTTCAAGAAGTGCATTTAATTTAACTTGGTACTTACTTTACTCTGTAGGTGTCAGTAAACTCAAGTGCTCACTGCACCTAGCACTGGGAACACAAAGAAGACAGTTTTGGAAAAGGCTTAAATCATTCCAGAAATTCTTTTGTGGCTTCGAAGTATCTCCCAGTAAAACTCTGACAAGAGATAAGGTTTAACATTTCCAATAATAGTTCTATTGTGCTTAAAGGAATAACACTATGGAAATGCTCTGAAGCTCTAGGACTCAAGGATTCAATAGGTCTTTATGTAACAAGAGGGCACAGAGCAGTGAACATCAGATCAACGAGTACTACGGTGTCTGGCTAATACTGTTAGTACTGTACCAGCAAACCACTGTGATCGTAGCAAGTGTTCCATAAAACCCTATGCTCAAAGTCTTTTTCAGGACCAAGTTTACGAAACAATTAATATAGAAGCAGACAGGGATTTTAGCTAAGTCCACATCATGACTAAGGGATTCATTTAGATCCTTGGAGAGTAAATTGTAGTTTTCACATTGGCTTCAACAAGCACCATTACATCACACAAAGCAGGCAACTTAATTCATACATAAGCACCCTAACATTGCTTAACACTGCTGCAATGGCATATAGGGCTTTTAAAAGTTGCTAAGCAAGCTTTGAAGTACTTACACAAGTGAAGAACCAAATGTCTAAAACAGCCTCTCAGAAACCACAGCAACCACACCCTACAGTGATCAGATTTGTCTTCATCTAAAATTCTGTAGGAAGCAAGAAATTGTGTCTGAATATTGTGTCCTACTGGTAAGTCTTACTGGCAAACACATGAATCAGGCTTTTAAGAGTTGCTCTCTGGAGTATCCTTCCTTTGCAAGTTGCTTCACTTTGCCTGCACCTACCTCAGAGTCACCTGGTCTCACTTGGATGCCTGCTCAAGAAACTACGCTAGCCAAAACTAGCACAAAGGACAAAACAGTAAGACTTTCTATTAGCTCTCTAAATCAGTTCAACACTGAAGAGACAAGCAAAAGGGGTTGGAAGCGATAATTTAGCTTTTTCTGAGGCTGCCTACCCATTTTAACAAATTAGCTACAAAGTGAAACTGCAACCTCCTTTACACTAAAGAAACTAATACTAATGCTCAGTCATCCTATGAGCTATTAATACTGCCAAATGAAATTAGATGTTTGTCTTTATTAAGAAAAGTTTAAGTTAACATTTGTAGACTAACTTATTAAATACTGGATATATTCTTTAAAATTCCAAAACAGTACCATGGTAAAAGCAACACATTAGCCATCACATTATAAACCGTTACCTGATTTCTATTTTTCACACCAAAAATAACAGTAGATATATGTACGCTCATTTTAAGGGGTCTTTTCATTGATATATTAAAGTAGTTTTGAATAAATAAGAATCAGGAACATTGGTGCTTGCATTTTTTTTTTTTAATGTACATATATACGCTGCAAAAAACAGTACAAGCCCAATTCCAAGTGTCAATCCTTATACTTACAAAAGTACAGGAGCACCCAGTATATGAATGTTGCTACCTTAGCAGAGTTTTTCCTTATTAAAAAAAGTCTTTAATTAAAATAACTGCCAAGTACATTTCATTTCAACTACCTGCCCAGTAACAAATTTGTTATATTAAATAATGTACTCAGCCACTTCCTGATCTAATCGTAAATTTGAAATATGGTAAGAAATTAGCACCTGATATTTGGAATATGCATGACTGTCCTGGTAGGGCATAAAATCCTGCCAGGCCAGTTTAACCCTTGCTCTACTCCTCCTGTTGCAGGTCCAGGAGTTGAGTGGATGAGCAAAAAATGGAGGGTTTGGCCCCAGCAAAGCCTTAAGGGCCAGGGGCTTAGGACCACCAAGTCAGGTGCCTTGTGCTGCCCCTCAATGTGCCTGTGTGATCACAGCAGACACAAAGTTTGGAATTCATGGGCCAGAACAATGATGCTAGTGCCTATTGGCCAGTTTAATTTTCAAAATAATGTATTTAATGGGGAGTGATTTAGAAACTGGGCCTTTCTGCACTGACTTTCCACCGGGAGCAGCACCTCATTCCCAGCTCCTTAACTGGGAATCACGGCAGCCACGTGTTTGCAGCTTGCACCAGCAACTCGGTTCTCTCCTTCCCTCTAACTCGAATATTTATATTTTAGCCCCAGGTCATTATTGTGAGTTTTGGAAGGGTTTTGTAAAGGAAACTTATTCGGGGGCCAAAGTAAAGTGAATACATATGCTGGAGTTAATTCTAAGACTCCATAAGCATAGTTAGAATTTTTCCTGGTTTTGCATTCCTGTTTTCCAAGTTTTGATTGTTTAAACTGTTTAATTCTGTGTTTATAAATACTCTCTGTGCAACTACCTCCTGTCGACCAAAAATACAAAGAATCTCAGGCAATTTCTCAGATTTAAAAAATATTAATAATTTTAAAAATAGTATTAATATCAAAGTGTTCATAATTCATAAGCTATTAATTTCCACAAGAGTGACTGAGGCAATATTTCATATTTTGCTATATTTCTATTATCTGCTGGCCATTTCTTCTCCCTCTGTAGATTCACAGAAATGGGAAGAATGAGAGAGGAAGAGAGATCAAGGAAAAACAAGAGGGAAGAAATAAGATTGCCTGCATCTTTTTTTTTTTCGTTTTGTCATGCTAATTTTACCACTTCAAAACTATCTTCTCTTCAGGAACAAAAGACTGAGAATTCAAGTAATCTGATTCAGCCCAGCACTGCCACTGTCACTACAAACTACTAGTCATACTGTTTTATCGTCTAAAAATATTACACTGCATTTTCATCTGTCTGCTGTTAGAAAAGCTTTTTACAAAGACTTACCTACTCTAGTATATGTGTGTATTACTGATAATTAGCTATCACGTCCTCCAAAATTCTTTGAAAAAGGATAATTTAGGGTCTTGGCTGACATAAGCATTCTCATTTTATATACTTTCAGGCAACAATTCATGTTATCATAAGGCTGGGTGAGCCCTAGCCTAGAACCTACTGTTTATAAGGAACTAATGAGAGTATTTACTAAGCTTGTAATGAATCAAAGCCTTTTCTCCTAACCAAATCTCCACTAATTGCTTCAACTACTAAGAGCTACCCCAAACAAACTAAGAATTAAGAAGGTGATTCATTCTAATCACTGCTTTGCCAATGCTGTCGATAAGGGTACTGCTAGGATGCTAATGTGGCCACTTTTCTTTAGAATGTAAACAGAAGTTGTTAACTTACTTTACCTCTCTTAGGTAACGGGCTTTGATTACTAATTAATTTAGGCCAAATTAATATTTGCAACCCCCAAAACATTTTAGAATATGTTAATCTGCACTGTAATGAAAAGTAAAATTGACTGGATAGGACAGCATGGCAGATATGCTTTCAGTCTTTATCAATTCTATACTTGAAATCTTGTCCAATGAACTTAACTCAAAATTTTCATCTTATTAGAGCACATAATGTGGAACCCTGACAATCTAAGATACAATTATCAAGGGAAAACAGTATTTTATCATGAATTTGAGAATGCAGTGTTTTCGGTTTGTTTTTAATGTAGTATGTTTTAAAAGCACTAAGTATTTGTAATTCTGGACTACATTAACTAGAATATTATTTTAACAAGCTTGGAAATATACTGATCATTGTTCCAAAACCAACAGGCTCAGCTGACCAGTTGAGATGCCCCCAGCCTGCTGCAGATGCACTAAGAAACCAAAAGCTTCTACTTGTGCTTTAGCTTATATCCTTCTCAACAACACTTCAAACTTCACAATACAGTCCTCATAGCTTAAAACTTTGTTCCCCTGAACTTATACAGCACTCCATAAGAGCTCCAGTACAAAGTAACAGCAACTCAACCTGAAATATCCCTTCATATCACAAACTGATGTATGTAACAGTTCTTTAAGTTTAAAAATTATAAACTATCTCATTGAGTACAATACCTCATCTCCTGAGGTATGCAACAGAGTTTTCACAATAGGCTATAGAATATAAAAATGCATTTTGTTTAACACTACTCAAGCACTTCAAAACTGTTCTTTCCTCTCTATTAGAAATGGCAGGAGACAAAAACCTTGCATGAGAGAAAGATGTAAAATTCTTTAAGGTTAAAGAGATGGAAATGCACTTCAGCATTTTCTGAGGTTCACCATGACACTGCAGAGTTTCAGCACAATTTTTAGAGAGACCATTTTTTCCAAAGTTTCCAAATTAACAGTGTGTCTATACTGCTTTAAATAAAGAGTGTGTGGATGTGGCAGGGCACCCAAGCCCCTTTTCTCCCCGTAGAGCAGGAATGGGGGAAAACAGAAACGCGGGGAAAAGAAGTACGGGAAGGTATCTCCCCGCTGCCAGGGCTGTGGCCAGCGGGCGCACGGGCCCCTTCCCCCAGGCCACGTTCCGGGCACAGCACCCCCGCGCTGGGGCAGGCCCGGACATCTTGTAGCCAGTTTTCCAGTTTTTCGGGTCACGCTTTCTGGTGCTGAGACAACAATTAACTCAGAGGTACTAAAAAGGAGTGAGCTTCAGAGCACACCTTCTCCCGTCTGGGTTTTTGCCTTCTACGCGTGTGGATTATAAGCAGCAGCAGTTCGGGAAGCATTTTCTGAGCAAAAAAAAGAGACCACAAGAGGCATACTCACAATTACCGATGTAATGTTGTGAGAAAATTGGAATATTCCTAAAGTCTCAGGGAAATGTTTGCCTTTTGTTAGTGGGTAATTTACTGCTTGTGGATCTATCCCAAATACTATTTCTCAATATATTTGTAATTGCTCCTATATTGTGAAGATACTTCCAATAGAACACCAAATCTATATAATATTTCATACCTTTTGTATATAGTGACATGGGTGGTAGGGTTTAAATTAATAAACTATTTATATTTTTTGTTAATTCCCCACCTTACCCCTCTTTATTCATAACAGTACAGATGAGAGTGGAAGAAAGGAAAAAATGAAGTCACTGAAGTGACCGTTTCTGAGGTACTCCTTTTGGTACAGAGAAATATAAAATTAGCTTCTTAGGTAAGAGATATGCTTTGCATTTACTGAGCACACAGCTACAGCTTAAGGCACTACTTTCCTAAGCTATTTATTTTCTCTTCCTTTGCTGAACATCAACACTACATAATGGCTGGCAGAGAGGATGCATTTTTATCCCCCATTTTCCCCTAGAATTTATTCTGTTACCGATAAACCTGCAGAATCCCTTCTTTTTGCTCTTTGTATTCCTGGCCAGATTCAGCACCAATTAGGCTGCCATTTTCCTAACCCAACCAACCTTGCACGGTTGGTAAGCATTTTTAGTCCTCTTCGGTTACACCTGCCTCCTCTTCCAAGTCTTGGATATCTCTTTGTATTTTAGTATGTTAGCAGAAGCTCTTTGTTAACTCATGCTAGTTTTCCAGTACACCCAGACAGACCACTTGTGACTCAAGGAGGTAATTCTCTGGGTGACACCCAAACAAGCTGAAGCATCTGAGAGCCTGTCAACAAGGTCCTTGTTTTGCTGACTGTGCTTCAGGGCAGTAACCTCTGGTTGAAGTACATAATTGACTGTTGCATGAGGCAATCTCTGAAATACAAGGTTGGCCAGGCTTAATCTGTCAGGACCTGAAAAGGAATCTAAACCCCAACTGAAAAAAGCAGCAAATTTATTTTGCATTGAAATGGACTGGCATGTAGTCATCTAAAATATGACAAATCAACAGTAATAAAATGCATTTGTGGAGTCTTAAGCTCTACAGCTATTTTGCAAGTTGTCACAACATCCTGTAATAATAAATTAATTACAATAGAATTTACTTAATCTAAACCCAAATTCCAGCTAAGCCAGACAGCAACTTGTAAGGCTGCATATGTTAAAAGAACAGTAGTACTGAATACATGAACTCTTCTGTTACACTTTTTGGTGACCAGCAGCAAACTAGCCAAATTCAGGTTAGATATTAAAAATTGCTATGCTTTTAAATTAAGTAGTTAAGTGACTGGTGAATAAAAATAAACATAATTGTTAATAGATATTCCTTTCTCAAATATTGATAATGATGTGACAAATCTAATTTTGAATAGTCATCTCAAAGGCAACATAAGCAACACTTAAGTGTATTTCACCAACTCTGGAATTCATCATGCACTTCCAAAATAATTTTAGCTTAGCTGATGCGTTGTTAAGACAGTGCTGTTTTTTAAAATAATGATGGCTTTTGTGTGTGTGTGTCTACTATAGCACTACCGACAACATTTTTAACTTGTAGCATATTATCAGGAGAAACAATAGATGCAATATCACAAACTTGCCATAAAGGTTAACTTCACAGGAAAAGTATTAGCCAGCTGCACTAAGGCACAGAGAGAAGACAGTTATTTATGGAACACTGTTCACCATAATCATCTTCAAATTCTACAAGAAGACTAAATATTGATGCATTCTCAAGTCACCTTCCCCC
>VWYK01030324.1:6720-18570 GCA_013399775.1 Semnornis frantzii | reverse complement strand
TGAGCTTCTCATCAATCAGTACATCCAAGTCTTTTTTTCAGAGTTATTTTCAATCCACTCTGCACCCAGTCTGTATTTGCGCCTGGGATTGGCCTGAGCCAGATGCAGGACCTTTCACTTTGACTTGTTGAACCTCATGCAGTTGTCACTGGCTCACTTCTCATAGATAGGAATTCTGCTGTAGTATCTTATATAGCAATGGTTCTTAATTTTTTTTTTTTTTATGACTGCTGATTGGCCCATGTGCCAGAAGTACAGATAGATTTTTGTGCT
The DNA here is from genome assembly GCA_013399775.1 of Semnornis frantzii. NCBI lineage: Eukaryota > Metazoa > Chordata > Aves > Piciformes > Ramphastidae > Semnornis > Semnornis frantzii. The sequence goes on along the minus strand of VWYK01030324.1, from coordinate 18,297 downwards.
TCATTTGAACTAAATGTTTTACAGCTCCCAAGAGAACAGAATCTTTCAGAATACATCAAATTAAAAGAAAAAAACAAAGCCAAAACCACTAATTACTGTCAGAAAGGACTAATAGAAAATACCTGCTGAAGTAAAAGAGAAAACAATAAGAAACGTAGCTGATATTAAAAAAAAAATTCTTCCATTACTAGGAAAATGTTAGCAGTATTCTAAATGCTGTGGTTTCATGATTGGTAGTGCTCATAAATGCAGCAATATTCATTTTGGACAAAACACCAAATGTAGGCAGTTATGAGGTGCTGCAAATGTATTGAGAATGAGATCAATAGATTCAAATCCTAAAATGCATTTGGATGAATGGTATTACTCTGTGATGGGAAGCTTGAACATTAGTGGAAAACTCTCATTATTGTAACAGTTCACTAACACACTCACTTCATTAACTCCACTGAATACCCAGAAATCATACTGCCATACAAGAAGTGCTTGACTTAGATATTACACCTAGTGATTTTACAAGGTAAAAGTGGAATTTCTTGTGTTTTTACACCAGAGTTTGTGCCAGGGAGCAGCAACAGCTGACTGCTGCCATAAGGGAAGCTGAGCAGGATTCAGGGGTGACAGCAGAAGCAAGGAGCTTGAAGAGACCTTGCTGAGTGGAATACAGGATACTGAGAGGGTCAGTATCTGGTTGAGAGGCAGTAAGTAGGATCAGCCTAAGTCCTATAATCACAGGGCAAGTCCCTAGGGAGGGGGTAAGTGTGAGGTCAGGCTAGGAAGCCAAGCCAACACTGAATGCACTCAGGTTGTGATAGCACATACATGCCACACACAAGCCACTTTAAAACACCTTATCCATTATTTTCAGGATTATATTAATCTACATTGTGCTTATTATTTCAAAGTAGACTAAATTCTTACCTAAATAACACCTTAATTGCAAAGAAGGAGGAGAGTCAGCACTATTCGTTGAAAGCTGTGACTGTAGCTCCCGTGTGCACTAAATAAGAACCACACAGAGCTCTTGAATATTTGCATGCACCACAGACATGCCATAAAAGACAAGAGGAGTCTCAGATTCCTTGAGACACCAGTGTGAGGATGTTTCCCTGGGCTGTAGGAAATCCAGGATTCATTTCCTGCTGTGCCATTCTCCCCCTTATTGAGAGCTCAAAATCTTAGCTCAGAACATCATGACTGCACTGAGAGGCATAGGCCAACTTTAAAAACATTCTGCCCTGCTTTCCCAAATCAAATTCTTTCAAACTTGCAGAGTTTCAGGGAAGGCTGACGTTTCCAGATATTTGCATTTTTAATAAATCAAGCATGTTCTGAGAGGGAGCAGGAGCTGCTTCTTAAGAAATCTAATAACTCAAGAAAAAAAAATTCTGAAGTAGCTCTAATTCCTACACAGAATCACAGAATATATCTGGTTGGAGGAGACCTAAAAGATCATCCAGTCCAATCCTCAAGCTAGCACTGAAGAGTCAACAATAAACAATATCCGGGTCCACACACTATTTGAACACCCCCAGGGATGCTGACTCCATCACCACCCTGGGCAGATCATTCCAATGTTTGATAACCCTTTCAGTGAAGAAATATTTCCTAACATCCAGCCTGAACCTCTCCTGACACAGCTTGTAACCACTTCCTCTAGTCCTGTCACTTGACACCAAGGAGAAGAGGCTGGCCTCCTCCTCACTCCAAACTCCCTTCAGGTAGTTGAAGAGACTGAGGAAGTCTCCCCTCAGCCAGACTGAGCAACTCCAGCTCCCTCAAATGATCCTCACAGGCCATGTGCTCCAGGCCCTTCACAAGCCTCAGAGGCCCTTGAGAGGGTGACAATCACCTCCTTGTTCCTGCTGGCCACCATGTTTAATACAAGCCAGGATGCCGTTGGCTTCCTTGGCCACGTGGGCACACTTCTGACTCATGTTCGGTTGACTACCAAACAATATCCCCAGATTCACCCTTCACAGAGAATAAATCACAGCCTAAAAGGGTAAGACCAGTGGAGAACAGTAGAAAGAAATAATTATGTCTTGATAGGAGAGAAATAGAGAGGAAGAGTGACCTAACCAGTATAAATCTTTTTAGCACCTTACTCAAAAGGCTATTTAAGCTTTTTAAAATGCATTCCTCTTATTTTCCATCCTATATTATAAACACTAGACAGCTGTTTCATTCTCATAAGTGTGAATCTTTAATTCTTCTTCTGTCATCTGTTTAAACAGCAGAGTATGATTTTGCTGTGATAAAGCTCTGGAATCATAATATATAAATCTGTTTGTGATTTGTAAATGTCAGTACACACGGTACTCAGGCATTTGATTACTGACTGCTTCAAGCATATAAACTACCATATTAAAACCTTAGCATTCTTGTCAGAATTTATTCATCTTAATGCTCCTGGAAACATTTCTCCCATGCAAAAGTAATTTCTTCCAAGGTTTTTTCAACTGTTCCCTCAGTTCAGTTATTCCACCTTTCCTCGTAAATGGCAGAATTTGTTTCAAAAAGACCCTGCTACCAATGAGCTCAGAGGGTCACACACTCAAAGTGTTTAACTTCTTTAATTTTGAGGCATAAATATGAAACAAGACATCTAGAAGCCTTCGAAGAAGTCCCAGTTACAGTCATATACAGGCATTGCATGCAACTCCCACATCTATGAATATAAATAGGTATTTGGGCTAAAGCTGTCAAATAAAAAGAAAATTCCCTCCCACCCATCTGACAAAAATTCAGATATTCACAAAATATAACAAACAAATATCATCTAGTCTCTGTTGGAAAATGAACTCTCTCCTTAGTTATCCATCTCCTGCTCATCTTGTTTGACAGACCCTCCTCTCATCCTTCTTACTCAGATTCTTCACAGTGGAATTCACCTTTGCCTTCTTACTGCTATCACTGAATAGCAAATCTCTCTTTGGTTCAGCACAGAAAAGAAATAAACATCATCTTCCGCTCCACAGGCTTGCAATTTGAGTAACCTCCATGTACCTTGCTTCACTTTCTGTACATTCAAAAATTGGCACTTCGAGCACCATGCGCTGCCACAAAGCGACGCAGTGCAGTACAAACTTCAGTGCCTCCATTTCAGAGGTACAAACACAGGTAGACAGCTAAAGCACCTTCCCTATTAAGACCTGCTCTACTCCCTGTGTTCCAGTCTGTTCTTTCCTAACAGTCCATAAAGATACACATTATAAATTTACATAGTGCAATACAAACCTATTTAAAGTATAAAACACAGGTATGTACTATCATTTTGAACAGAAGACTTTTTTTCTTGTCTATTCAGGACTATTTTTTGCATATTAGAGTGAAATTTTATTTTTCTCAAAGCTAATTCAATAGTAGAAAGATTAAGCACTAATGAAGTACCTGACAGTGACTATAAGAAGGCTCAAAATGGACTGTTTACAAAGGCCTGTAGTGATAGGATGAGGGGGCAAAAGTTTTAGAGAAGAGTAGATTTAGGTTGGACATTAGAAGTTTTTTGTCATGAGGGTAGTGGAACACTGGAACAGTTTGCCCAGGGAGGTAGTTGAGGTCCCACCCTTGAAGATATTCAAGGTCAGGCTTGACAGGGCTCTGGGGAACCTGACCTAAGGGAAGATGTGCCTGGTCACTGCAGGGCGGTTGGACTAGATGACCTTTGCAGGTCCCTTCCAACCCAAACCATTCTGTGATTCTTTGAGGGTGAAAACACGTAGTATGTCCAGTAAAACTATCACTGCTGGATGAATGCAAAAGAATTACTCAATAGACTATAGTACAAAGCTCAAAATAACTCCTTCCAAGAAGTTACTCATTGTTTTGTCATGTTGTTTCAGTGTTTTCTTCTTCCTGAATTTGAATTTTGAGGAATAGCAAGGCAATCTCTTTTCCCATCTAATTTATAACTGACAGCATGACACACATCTCCAGCAGCCTGCCCACTGAACATTCCCTGGATTTTATTTTAAAGTTTTGTGGGTTTTTTTTCCACATGAAAGCAAGAGATAGCTGATTTGTGTATATATATATATTATTTTTTTTTTTAACCAGTTGTCTAAAATTCTGCAATTTGTAGGAGTTTCACTGGATCTCAGAAGACATAATAACAGTCCCTCATATTCACTTCCCATTAAATGGAAAAGCCATGGGAATCCTACTCTTCTGCCATGGGACAGTGGAAGGATTCCATGGTCAATGCAGTATGTAATTAGCGAAAAACATTACTTTGGAGTACATTGTCAGCAACCTGCAGGGGAATTAGATGTTCACAGCTGCCAGTATGCCTAATTTCTCACATGCAGCATGGAAAGTTTACTCCACTGTGGCTTGAGACTGAACAATGAACAGGAGTGAATTTGCCTGAGCACATTTTAATTCTGTTTTTCCATGGCTTACAGAAGTGGATAATCTCTTTGAAAACAAACCAGTCAGTGTTTAAGCAATAGCTAAGGATCCCAGAGATGCAGTCATACTTGTCTACCCAGTGATGTGCTGGGCTTTCAACAGGAGACTGAGGAATTAAAAAGCTACTGCAGGTGGGTTTGATTCTTGCCACTCAGTTCTTGACTTCAGTTCCGCCTCAGTAAAATGAATGCAATGTGACATCTTTGGTCTTCGTGGCTACAATGATACCATTCCTAGGTAGAGAGAGAAAACATTTCATAGCCAGCAAAGAGAACTCATTCCATTGAGACTTCTGCATGTGCCCTTACCTGTCATAGCAAAGAGCATGACTTCAGGTTAGATAAAACAAACTTAGGCAGAAGGAGTAGGTGGGAAGATGAAATGTAATCAAAGGTGGCGTTCTGTAAATTAATACTTGAAGGACTGAAAAGTCAGCTAGTAAAATCAGTGAAATGTCATTGTTCCCTCCTGGATGCCATCAGCACACAGTAGAATCAAGCTTTGCTTGCACCTTGAAATGAGGAATTTTTTTTCTCTGAAATTCAGAAAGATTATTTGTTTTAACAAAGTTCTGAAGTATTTGGCTTGTCTGAAAAGCAAATAAACATGATCGAAAGCCAGAAAGTAACATGCAATGGGACTTAATTAGTATTTGTACAATAGCCATTTATGACACATTTGTCATTAGGAAATTAAATTAATTGTTCAACCTCACCAGCAAAATTCTACACTTGTGCATCCTGTGATTATAGCAGTTTCAAATTTATGCCTTGCTGATTCCTGGTTATTAACAATTTAACAGTTATGTGATTAACATTTGCAATTAAGTAGTACAGTTCATGAAGCAGATTAAGGCAGCAGCACTCTCCAATGTGCATGTACTGTATCTACAAGCTTGAACGATCACCTGCAACACTTCAGGAGGAGCTACAGGTTAAGGAATTAGCCTCTGGGCCAGTTGCTTCACGTCGGGGATTTAAACCACACACTAGATATTTTAGTGAGGAATTTTTAAAACTGCCATGAATTTGTATGTGGATCCTCAGTTTTGACAGGTTGATGCACATTTAGCACCAACAAACAAACAAACAAAAGCAAAAAACAAACAAACAAACAAAACCCCCAAACAAACAAACAAAAAAGGCAGCTACAGACAACAACTGAAAGAAAGGACTGACAGTATGAATAGTACTGCTTAGCCAAAATTTCAAATCCCTTCAAATCCAAACAGCCTCAAGTGGCTGGATCTATTCAGTTTGTCACATTTACAGAATGCCTACAATATCACCTGTTTCATGTGATGTATTCTTTGTTAGTTCATTAAGGGATAACATAGGCTGTGCCACTAATAGACAATCCAGGGAATTAACACTTACTTACTATGAGCTTCAGTGATACTAACTTCTTTTCAAACATCACAGACAGCAAAATTCCCAAGAGTGAATATTTTGTTTCAGTACTGAGGACTCAATTTCTAGGACCTCACAAATCCACAATCTCTGAAGTATGTACTCTAAATTTATATTTTTTCTTACTACTCTCATACCATATCAAAGCAGTTTGTATGCCACAAGCTTCCACCAGGCTATGAAAAATCAATTTGATGGTGTTCCAGTCTTGAGGAATCCCAGGTATGGGAGGTTGGGATTCTCAGGCACAGAATTAATCATAGAATCATAGAATAGTAAGGTTGGAAGGGACCTCAAGGATCATCTAGTTCCAACCCCTGCCACAGGCAGGGCCACCTCCCACTAGTAGAGGTCACTCAAGGCCTCATCCAACCTGGCCTTGAACACCTTCAGGGAGGGAGCAGCCACAACCTCCCTGGGCAACCTGTGCCAGTGCCTCACCACCCTCACTGGAAACAACTTCCTCCTAACATCCAGTCTAAATCTCCCTTCTGCCACTTTAAACCCTTTGCCCCTTGTCCTGTCATTGCAAGACCTTGTAAATAGTCCCTCCCCAGCCTTCCTGTAGGCCCCCTTCAGATACTGGAAGGCTACTATAAGGTGTCCTCGAAGCCTTCTCCTCTCCAGGCTGCAGAGCCCCAACTCTCATAGCCTGTTAAGGCACAAATGGTGTCAAATGCATAGGCTAGCTGTATTGCATTCACATGACTTACACACACAAGAATAGCGGTGAGGAGAGGGAGAAAGTAAGAGAGGCTGGGCAGAAAAGAGAAAGAAAAGAAATATCCACACACAGAGAGAAGGGAGGAGTCAATCTGCAGTCATTCAGTGTCCGGAAAGTCCATTTGAAGAGAGTGGGTGGGGAATGTTCCATCTACAGATGGGAGCTTCTCTTCTTTTAGCTGGCTGCCTCATTGAATTTGCATCACTTGCACTGAATTGCACTGAATTGCACTGAAAATGCATCACTTAGCATTTTCCAGGAGTGATTTGCTTAGCCAAACCCACTGTCCAGTGGTGCTGGGCATGCTCAGTGTGGTAGGACGTTTCCAGGGTTGACCCCCACCTTGTCCGTCCAGTTTCTCCAAAATGATTGCTGCTGTCCATAAACCAGGAGCTGCTAGACTGAGGTTGGGTCAGAACCAGCATCACCTGTCAAAACAGGAAGCCTTCACCTCCTATGTGTGATAGGCAACAGGAGCTCAGTTCCAGGTGTGGTGGTCCAGAATGGTCTTTCAGTCCATGCAAGCTGAGCAGTCAGGCAGGTGGTCTCATGGTAGCATGTACAAGCTCACTCTGCATTCCCTGCTTGGTTTCCTGTCCAGTTGTTGCACATTGGAGAGCTCTTGGGGGTCTGAGCTCATGCAGGAGGGGATTTTCAGGACAGTGAGTACAAACAGGATGTTCACTTAGTATTTCTCAGAAATGTAGCTCAAAACAAGGTTTTGTCTGGGATGTTGGGACATATTGTTTATCTCAGTCTCTGACAGATGGTGTCAACCAGCCATTTTTATGGACAGTCAAAACCAGGAAAAGAAATACTAGCTCTGCTTCCTACACTGCACAAAGACTGACGACTAGAGCATGTGCTGCACTAAAAAAAATAAATAAATAAATAAATAAAGCTGTAGGACTTTCAGGGAGAATCTCTAATCAAATAGAGCTCATTAGAGACTAGATGCTTATTTTAGACTTTGTCAGTGATCAGAACGTGCTTGCATCAGGCTTTACTTACACGTTATTTGCACTAGTAGAACCAGCACACACTCACATGGAATAACCGTTTCAACCTGAATACCAGAAACAGTCACAGAGATATTGATCTTTGATTTAGTCCTGCCCCCATGTGGTCTGTTATGCAGTTTTCTTTTATTAAAAGTACCACTACCAAATACTTAATGAATTTGTGCTACTTCTTGCCACTTCCATTCATATTTCCAGTTTTTCCCATTCTTTTGTACTCCAGTTTCAGCTTGATCTACCTCCACTCTTTCCCATTTCTCATTCTGTTTCAAGTCATTCTAAGCACAAGTGGCAATTTCTATGTATCTCCACACAAATCTTCCTAAGATTTGTCTATGATGTACATCTGAGTCACTGCATTGTGATAAGACTCAGGTTTGGATAAGCAGTGCTATCCAAGATAGCTCTACAATTCAGAAGCAATGCAGCACAATCAAAACACTGGTCTGGAATGACAAGTGGGACAAATTCTTAGGTCTATTCTTGTGGGTGAGTTCTGCTCTCAGGAATCTCTCCTCCCCCATGTACAAACAATAAAAAGTAGAGAAACAGTACTTCAACTAGTCTAGGAAATTCTGAATAATACTGGCCTGTAAAACTGAAAGTCTCTCACTTTGTACATTCTGTTATCCTGATCTACAGATTTTCACCAAAATCTAAATGGTGTTTGAAGTCATAGCATGAAACAGATGGGCATGTTGTCCTGCCTCATGGAACTGCCTCTCTGGGCACTCAGAGATCCTGCCAGCCACACTCCCCAGCTTCATGATTCTCTACCACATGAGGCTTCATGTGGAAGTGAAAAAAAGGAAAGTTGGAAGATCAGTTTATACCAGCTCAGAACAGGGAGACATACTTATCATAGAACCATAGAATCAGTCAGAGTTGGAAGGCACCACAAAGATCATCTAGTTCCAACCCCTCTGCCATGGGCAGGGACACCTCACACTAGATCAGGCTGTCCAGAGCCTCATCCAGTCTGGCCTTAAATACCTCCAGGGACGGGGCTTCCACCACTCCCTGAGGAAGCCATTCCGGGCTCTCATCACCCTCATGGTGAAGAACTTCTTCCTAACATCCAGTCTGAATCTACCCATTTCTAGCTTTGTTCCATTCCCCCGTGTCCTATCGCTACCTGATATCCTAAAAAGTCCCTCCTCAGCTTTCTTGTAGGTCCCCTTAAGATACTGAAAGGCCACAATAAGGTCGCCTTGGAGCCTTCTCCTCTCCAGACTGAACTGCCCCAACTCCTTCAGTCTCTCCTCATAGGAGAGGTGCTCCAGCCCTCTGATCATCTTCATGGCCCTGCTCTGAACATGTTCCTGCACAACCATATCCTTCTTGTAACAGAGGCTCCAGAACTGGACTCAGTACTCCAGGTGGGATGTCACCAGTGCAGAGTAGAGGGAGAGGATCACTTCTCTCAACCTGCTGGCCACATTTCTCTTGATGCAGCCCAGGATCTGGTTGGCTTTCTGTGCTTTGAGAGTACACTGATGGCATATACTGAGCGTCTCATCCACCAGCACTCCCAAGTCCCTCTCCTCAGGGGTGCTCTCAAGCCAGTCATTGCCCAGCCTATATTGGTGCTTGAGTTTGCCTCGCCTCAGATGCAGGACCTTGCACTTGGTTTTGTTGAACTTCATGAGACTGGCTTGGGTCCACCTCTCCAGCCTGTCAAGGTCCCTCTGAATGGCATCCCTGCCCTTGAGCATGTCAGCTGCACCACATAGCTTGGTGTCCTCAGTGAACTTGCTGAGTGCACTCAATGCCATGTCACCAACAAAGATATTTTAAAAGTCTGATCCCAGGGGATCTCCAGAAGAGAGGACAAAGAAAGTTCTATGTAGATGAGAGATAGCAACAACTAAAGACCATTTGACTGTCTTCCAATCTGGCATACAGACACATTCACAGCACTTTATAGCAAAATGAACAATTAGTGATGCATATGTTAAAAAAAAATACTTAGATTCGAAACTGGAGGTTAGACTATGTAAAGGTTTCTCTTTTATACAGCCTGAAGCAGAAACGTCAAGTGCAGGTGAATGTTTCCAGAAGACATGAAAGGTAAAAAGGACGTGAGAACACTCAGGAAAAGCCTGTTGTGCAATGGAAAACTATACACTTTTGATGTGTATTACCAAGTTACAACCAGTGTCTGAAACTGCTTTCTTCTGCAGCTGTTGCACTAGATGTTTTCAGACAACGCCCCTCCTTGGCTGACTATTACCACACATCTTGACGGAACAAATACTTCTGAAGTCTAATCTCAGAGAAGAGTTTCCAAATCTGGTACAGCATGAGATCACCTGCTGTGTTTCTGCATTCAGAAAGAACAATGTGAAGGATACAGAAGCACTGATGCTGTGGTGTTAGGTGATAGGCTGTACTTGATGATCTCAGAGGTCTTTTCTAGCCTCAATGATTCTGTGATTCTGTTATACAAATGCAGTTCTTTGGAGGCTGGGGATGCCTCCAGATGCATTAACTTTCTAAAATTGTCCACTGGTGTGAATACAAACACCAAAAAAAACCCTTCAGGTTAAATGGTTCAATGGTTAATTAAGAGAACTGAGGGAATCTGAGAATATGTCTTTGAAGCTAGAAACAGAGGGAAACATAATCAGGGGTATTTCCAGGCTGGCTCCTACTACACTTTAAAAGACAACTTATGTCATATATTAATCCAACATGTTTTCATTTGTGTTCTTTAGATGGCAGGAAATTAGGGAATGAAACTTTAATGTTATAAATTTACCTTTTCATCTGATATTTCAGTTTAATATCAGCTGACACTAATTTAGAGATCCTTCTTAATGGTATAGTGTATTGTAAATAGTAGGAAATATTTATTTTTCACTTCTAATTTCCACTCTCAGGCAGCAAGTGAATTGGCACTATGAATTTTGGCTTTTTGTCTTTGAAGAATAGAGGACTGGATAGATTGAAGTTTAACAGAGGGATTCTGCTGATATACCCTAATTGTGTCCTTTTCTTCACAAAAATGAACCTGAAAATCATTTCTTTTTCTCAGAATATGAAAAGCCTCTTCCAGACACCTACTTGTAAACCACATTCCTGCCTTCTGTTCCATCCTCTTGGCATCAAGCTCTAAAACTAAAAACCTAGAGATTAAAATGCTGCCTGTAAAGTTGGCTGACAGCCTACTCTGATCACCAAACAGAGGTAAATATTTTCTTCTTGCTAGCAACACACCCCTTTTTCCTCATAACTCTGTAGTCACATGCCCATGGATCTCCTTGTTGGAGAGATTCTGCTTTTCTGATTCTACTTTGTATCTTCATAGAAAGATTTTGCTTTCCATCCTCTGCTCCAGCTGCCTCACACTGCCCTCTCTAGTGAGCTCTTACAATCAGAAATTCATGGATGTGCCTCTCTCCAAGGTCCATTTCTTTAGAGACAAGAAAACTTTCCTATATAAAAAAGCATATTCCTTTTCCCTTAGAGAAATAGGTTATGCAGTGCCCCATTATAACCCTAGTACCAGTCAGAAATAGTTACAATTAAGTATTTATGACTACATATGCTGACTTCTGATGATAAACTACTTAATCAGGAGCTAATAGCTCACTTACAGTCACTTACTCCAGTGCCAGAGTCTGCTGGCTCAAGCTGCCCTATATGCCCTTGCATTAAATACTTTGACTAACTACAGGAGCAACTTACTCAATTTACTGATTACACTGTCCATAAACCAATATTTTCTAATTCTTCTACGTCAATAACTAGAGTACTGATCTCTTTAGCAGTGATAATTTTTCATTGGCTTCTATTGTTCAAACTGAGTGAAACTTCCCTTTGTTTACAGGGTCAGCACAGGACACTAAGATTCAGTGATTAAGCCTTGCACATTTTTTTTAATAGCACTCCCACAGAGGCAATTTTTCTTCCAACTCCAAGTTTTTAACATTTGGCAATCAGTAAAACAGACAAACACTAGATACCTCTGATACTTAGTGTCGTGGTAGGCCTAGGCAGGCCAAATTGG
>VWYK01030316.1:38321-58984 GCA_013399775.1 Semnornis frantzii | reverse complement strand
TCTTCTTTGGACATGCTCTAGCATCTCATTGCCCTTCTTAGGAGTGAGGGGCCCAAAACTGAATACAGTACTTGAGCTGTGGCCAAGTAGAGGGGGGACAATCACATCCCTAGACCTGTTTGCCACATTGTTCTGGATACAAGCCAGGGTACCACTAGCCTTCTCCGTCACCTGAGCACACTAGCAGCTCAGCTTTGGTAAATTCAATAAAACCCTCTGCTTGGAATGAACAAGACTCCAAACAAAACAACAGGATGCAGAGAGATGAAGAAAAAAAAAAGGAAATAAAATCAAGGTCAAGTGCCATACTGCACTGCACTGCAAATTCCCATATCAGGTCATCCTATCTGCAAAAATTGCAATAGAAATAAAAGTGGTTCAGGGACAGGTGACAGCAATGAGTTAGAGGCCTGGCAAAATTTCTCTAAGGAGATTGGAAACACTGGAGGCTTCTTGCTTCAAAGAGGAAACAAATTGGGCTGGTCGGTGTAAGGATATATAAAACAATGAAGAGTACAGAAAAGGCAAACACTTGGATGGAGCATCCCATACTACTGAAATGCCAACCATTTGAGGTTTATGCTGCTCTCCCGCTGAGTGCAATAACATGCAGAACTCGCTGCCTAAAGATAAGGTCCAGGCTGAACAATATCCCTTAAAGGGATAAAATGTAGTTATGTGAACTGCAAGAATATCCATGGTCACTATATACACAAGGTGGGGAAAAAAAAAAAAAAATCATCTCTTTCCCTAATATCAGGGATACTAATTCTCTTGCTTCAGACTACAAGCAGGAAAAATCTGTCCAGGACACAAATTTCTCCTGTCAGCAAGTTATCTCTATGCTTCTATGATTTTGCATATATGCCCACTTAGAAGGCTTTTATATTTTCTTATATAATGCAAATTCTAAAATGCAAGATACTGATGTAAAAGGGTTCTGCTATCATCTGCTGTTTCTTAAATTCTTCTGTTTGGGAGGAAATTCATATATGCTAAACAAGAGTCTGTTTGAAAAGCACTCTCTCTTAAGGATTTTTAAGCGCTCAGGCAAGAGAGAAAAAATGATCATCCTACCCATTTTAATGAGCTCATGGAGAACCTGAAAAGATATTTCCCTTTTGGGTGGTCTGTGTCCCAGCAGTTAAAAATTCCCTCCCCCCATACCATTTCACCCCTAGTGACTCTGAGTGATCTCCACAAAATGCTGGATCTGTCATTGACCCATCGGGGAATGCACTCGTTCTCAGCAAACTTTTAGGGAACTGACAGCTTGTTTCAATAGATTTACAATATTGGCCCTTGAAAAGACCTGCCACAGACACAGCTCCAAGATTTACAGGTCTGTCATTTCCTGTGACCCCATCTAGATCTTCCCAACAGAGCCTAGTGAGCTGTTACTTTGTAACCACCTATTTGGCTATCTTGCTTTACTCCTCCCAGAAAAGCAAGTTCATCAAAACCCACTGAAACACTTTGCACTGCTATCTGCAGGTTTGTCTTCCTGATTTCCTTGCCTCTTTTATAGAGATGGATGGATGTAGGTTCCTTATTTACCCAGATGCTCATTCCATGGACCAGAATCTCCATTTCATGGACAGGTACAAGCATTGGTCACCGATTTTCTTGTGAAGACAAAAGCAGCTGAGCATTCCCTATACACAGCTTCATTTCTACTGATCTGAAACTGCCAGCTCTGGCCTTTCTGACCACAACTGAGCAGAAACTGCTTTCACATTACATTACAATCAGAGAATTGTTTTGATTGGGAAAGACCTCTAAGCTCATCAAGTCTAACCATCAACCCAACATCACCACAGCTATTAAACCATGTCACAAAGCATCATGTCTACAAATTTTTTGAACATCTCCAGGGATGGTTACTCCACCACCATCCCGTGCAGCCCATTCCAATGCCCGCAGTAGACAATTTTTTTCCTAATATTCAACCCAAACCTCCTCTGATGCAATTTCAGGCTGTTTCCTCTCATTCCGTCACTTGATACTAGGGAGAAGAGACCACTCCCCACCTCACTCCAACCTCCTTTGAGGTAGCTGTGGAGAACAATGAGGTCCCTCAGCCTCCTCTTCTCCAGACTAAACAATCCCAGTTACCACAGCTGCTCCTTGTAAGACCTCTTCTCCAGACCCTTCACCAGCTTCATTGCCCATTGAATGTTAGGAGGTATTCGTGTGACATCCTGCTCCAGCCGCAAGTTAGGAAGCACAGCTTCAAACTAGAATTAGGATTATGGCATTCAAAGATTTGATCACCTATGTCTGACCACTAATTTGCTGAGACAAATCTTTCTGAGCCTCAGTTTCCCACACAGCAAAATGAGGAGACTAATAATGACTCATCTCAAAGGGGAAATTAATTAAAATACTGGGAGACTCAGGAATGGCAGTGACTACTGAGCTAAATAATCCCAGAGCATTTCCATGTGCTCTGGCATAGATCTGACAACAACTTTTCTATGTATGCTTTTAATAGAGGCTAGTATTTTCATTTACTCTGGGCATATTTTAAGTTCCATCACATTAAAGCAAAGTCTACACAAGGCACCACCAAGCAGAATGCACAATCATTAATTTCTGCAAAGCAGCCTTGGTGCCTGTGAAAACACTCCAGGTAACTCAATAAATTAGAATAATAAACACAAAGGAAACCAGAGAACAAGCAAGGACAGGGCAGAAATCACGAACAGAGGCCGACAGCATAATATACAGTACAATGGTAGTCCAAACTGGGCCTCCAGTGAGGCAGTGGGGAGCTGCTAGAAGGTGTGTGTGAGGTAGAAGATATTCAAGTCTTAGTACTGTTCCCTGTTACTACTTGAATCTCATATGAGTAATTTAAATATCACTGTGCATATGCCACCAGGGCCTCTCTCTGCAGTGCCTGCAGGGAGATCTTCAGCTGGCAAGTACAGCACAACCCCTGTAGCCACAAACTCTCCAAGGAGGAACATTTGCTGATGCAAACACAAGCCTCAGCAGCAGCAAGCAGTGCCTAGGGCTGAAATGGTGCTGCAGCAGGGGAGGTCCAGCTGCTGTCAGCAGGACATAGCTTGATGTCAGCTAGGGAGATGGAGAGAGCTTCATCTGCCCACAGGTGTTGCAGCTACTCTTTGCCTAAGGGCAGGGAGCAAGGGAGAGAGAGGATGAACAACTGTACCTCTGAACAGGTTGCTTTTGACTCCTTTATGCACTATGTATTCCTAAAGAAGCTAATCAGCCCCCAAGAGGAGCAGAAGGAATCTTCGGTGCTGAAAATCCTTCTTGCAGGAATGTTTACTTGCTCTTAATGTGTTTGTCTTATGTGATAGTAATGACACACACAACATACCCCTCAAGTTCTCCCAAACTGGAGCTCCCACACTAACTCTGCCCTTGCATCCCTACACTGCTTCTACTGCTACAGACATTTTTCTTCCCCCAGCACATCAGGCTTAGGAGTCTTAAGAACTCACTTTTTCAGCTTCTCCTATTTCAGTCCCAAACCTCTTATGAACAGAAAGCATCATTCACATAGAAATGATGAGGACAGGAAAAAAAAAAAAAATAGGTTACGAGGAAAGATTCAGCAAACTTGTTCCAGTTTCTGCCTGGATCAAGACCTGAATCCACAGGAAGCCTCCAGAGGTACTATCTGCTGCAAACGCACTGTGACATTTAAGAGACCTCCCAGTGAGTCCTGGGAGTAGAAGGATGGACTTCTAGAGGAAACTTTTCTTTTTGCTACGCAAGGAATTGATTCTATTTATAACAATCCCTGCTGTCCCTAACTGGGCATGAAGACAATCGGCATCTGTCCAGGCCCTCGGGGAGGCTGCAGAACCAGGGATGTTGTATATGTGTCTGTGCAGAGCCTACCACTAAGGCATAAAAGCAGTAAGGTGGTTAGAGGAAAGCTGTGAAGGGCTTAGCCAGGGCTGGGGAAAGGGGCTGAGGGGAAGGGCTTGGTACACCAAGGGGGATGGGGTTTGTGTGTGAGCGTCTGTTACTTGAGATGATACAGATGTTTTCTCTTTAGCTGTGGTTTTGAAAAGCCCCCTGCCTACTTTGATGGAGGCCATGTCCTGCAAGAGCAAAGCCTGGAGCTCCCAGATGCAGAAATGCTCAGAGATCTGTGAAAACAGAGAGTGTATTATGCTGGGGAGTGGGAAACAGAACTCTATGCAGGTAGTATCACACATCTTTGTCTGCTTGTCCTGACAGGGCAAAGCCCAGAAGCAGCACTCTGACCTGGGCTTGCTGCCTGACAACTGGCTCCCCTGCAGTCTGCCTCCACCACCCCTATCTTCAATCAGCCTTGTTTCTTCCTACCCTGTCCTACAGGGCAATCCCCTGGCTGGAATTCCTCTGACTTGAAGGGTGGCCCTGCCTGTGTCCTCTAACTGCTGCTGCTCTCTCCCTTTTCACAGAAGTTTCCTGTCCCTTGCTTTCCCCTCTGACATATCCAGGTTTCCCACAAGGGAAACCTCCATCCTGCTCTGGGGTATTGGTCTCCTGCTCCTCTTTCCTGCCCCAGCAGTGGTACAGACAATTGTTTTCTTGCTTCATTAAGCCAGAAAATGAGCCTGGCTTAGCTCAGCACCACGAGCCAGAGCTCTGAGCCCAGGATCTATCTCGACACAAGAAACAGCACCCATGTGAACACAAGAGGGAGGGAGGGAGGGACGGAGGGATTTGTGGGCTTGGCACCACATTCTACCCCCAGACACTGAGGAGAGCAGCTTCTTGAGACCAAATCAAGCAAGTTAATGTAGCCTTCAAATATTCTGGGGCTTGGCCAGGTGACCGTGTTGCCTTCTTTGAGGCCATCCACCCTGCTCCTGCAGAAGATAAATCAATGCAAGGCAACATCTGCCAAGATATTGACTTTGGCTCTGCTCACGGACTGCCTGCACTTCAGAGATGGGTAATATTCAGCTTGATTATCTCTCACCGCCAAGAGGAAGTTTCTCTCTATGCTTAAAATCACTGGGATGAGCCAAGGAGAAATCGATCTGTGGGAGAGAAATGCTGACAAGAAAACACGAGTCGGAGACAGAATAAGAGTGGACGATGGGTGAGCAATGGAGACAGCCTCTGGCAGCTTGCCTGGTCAGGTTAGCAACGGCCTGGGTCACTACAGCCAGAGAAAGATTAAGACCAAACATATTAATCCAAATTTTACAGCAGGCCCTTGTACACTCTTTCCCTCCTTCCCTAAATAGCCATTCCTCTCTTAACTTGCTCCTAGCCCTCCTATAACATCATTTCCCTGCTCTCCCCAATATTCTCACTGCATGGGATTTTTCTGGTTGTGTGTGACCCAATCCAGTGATTAAGGCATGATGAGACTCAGTGGTTGCAAGGTTCACTGCTTCATCTGCTTTTTGTCTCATGTCACTGTGTCATTGGTGGTGAAAAGCACCAACAGCATTCATACACTGCACCACATCGATCCCTCAGGTAGACCCTGAGTCTCATGGGCTCACATCCCAATGCACAAGGTGATGTCACACCAGGGAAAGGTGACATTTCATTAGCAGAACATGCTGACAAAGCCTTGTGAGGTGAACATTCAGCAACATCATCAAACTCATCCAGGACAAAACACTGAACCTTTAACTTGTCTTTCCTATCACACTTGTGGTGAAATATCCTCTAAGTCCTGTGGCCCTCCAAGGGCAGCAGAGAAGAAAAAAATTATCTGAGTCCCTCCGAAAGAAAATTTATTTTAGGGATAGTGTTGACACTGATTCCTACTTCTGTTTGCCAGACAGGTTGTGTCACATGCTTGGACTAGAGTAGCACTGACTATAGACACCTTGGAGCAGACCACACTCCTGGGATGGAATGGAGAAGGGCAGCCACAGCAGAATAAATGTGAAAGGACCTCCTGGCCAAGCCCACTTGGCTTCTTGCTGAGGCACTTTTCTGAACCTTTTGACTATGTTTCTGCCCATGCTCCCACCATTCTCTGAGCCTGAAAGACATACAGATTCAAGCAGCAGAGGTGAAGGACCCAGAAGAACCATCTTGTTTGTTCTTCTCCATGAAGCATAGATCAGCTCCATTTCATCATTTGTGGCACCTGTCACTCCTGGTACACTCTCAGTCCTTAAAGCCCTCCAGTGATGGAGCTACAAAGCCTCCCTAGGCAATTCAATTCAATAATTTTCTATCTTTACTACTGCAGAGTTTTTACTAAATTCAGTCTCCTCCTGCAGAAGTCATCATTCCTTTCTTTTGTATCTTACATATCTCCATGCTATTATTCATTTCATGCTTAGTCCTCTCTTCCTTAGGTTTAACAGCACCATTTCCATCCATCTCTCCTCTCTGATTATGCTGTCTAGACTCCTGATCATTGCCGCTTCTCTCTTCTGGACTACATCCAGCTGGTTCACATCTCCCTAGAAACATGAAGTACCCCAAATAGACAAAGGACTCTGCTTCAGTGTATGCAGTGATCAGCAAACAGCCAACACCATTCCTGAAACAGGGACACAGATAGAGCAGAACACAACATAACATCCAATGCATAGATACTGTGCTGACAGACACAGTTTAGCATCATGCATGGTAGAGTTAGATAATGGTTGGGCTCAATGATCTTAAAGGTCTTGTCCCACTGAAACAGTTCTATGCTCCTATGAGCATTGAATGGTGCTGCAAAATATGCTGCATGTCCTTCCTTTTCCCCTTTCTGGGAGTTAAATGTTGCTTCTACTTTTTGCTCCATGCAGACAACAAAACAGGGCATTTGAAAGGCTAACTGATATGACTGCATTCAAGGTCCTTGACCCACCTGGCTTGCATTTAAGCACCACTTCCCACCTTGGATAAGAGGAAAGCTGCATGTGTTCCTCCACCTTGGGACACACTTTTCAAATGGATAGACCTGCATGTCTCTGACTCATTGCCAGTACTGGAGACCAGCCAGGAGAATAGGAAGGGAAGAAATGCCAGTCTAAAGGCCAATGAATACGCATGAAACATGTTATGCAAGAACCCCTGTGGACCCCCTTGTCCGGGTAAAAGTCGTACAGATGGCCCATCACTAAGCACGGTGGATACAGTGGGGAGGATGTGTGGGTGGACAGATAATTTGATATTTAGCTGAAAGAACTAAAATGGGTTTAATGCAGTACTAGGAAGACAGATTGCCTGCAGCACCTTCTGCTCCTGATTATGGATGGCAATCTCAGGTTTGCTTTAGGTGTAAAAGCAGCCAGAATACATGCATTTCCACAAAGGCTTCAGAGTTCCAAACTCACAAAAAAGCAAGTACCACCAAGGTGACCAGTACTGAGGAACATCCCTGCTAAGACACCAGCAGCTGGCTTTAGTGTTCTGTAACATCTTATGGTTCCATGCCTAACATTTGGAACTATCTTCAGAGTTCCTGGAAAGGTTCTCCTGCAATGGACAAATCTGGCTAAAATGATCCTAAGCCACAAGCTAAACACATCTTGCTCCTCTTTAAGATCGGAGAGAGCCGGCACTTTGCCTGCCAAGGACTTTCCACAACACTGCACTGCCCCTATTCTTTTAAACACATGTGCCTTCTTTGCCACCTGTTCAGGAAAATCTTGTCTTCACTCCAGCACAGATCTGTGTCATCCCATGTCAGCATCATACGAGAATGACAAGCTTCTCACCTAAGAAACGGGGGAGGGAAAAGTCCCCAGGTACTTCCATCAACAAAATCATCCAACTTCCATCAGTAAAACCACAACACACCAAAGAAGCACGGCTGCATGTTCCTCTGTTGACAGATCAAGGTGGCTTTTGCACCAGCCTGTAGCCTGTCAGCCACCTCATGAATCAGAAGGCTCTCCTTCCACTCTATTTCCAACTTGGGCTGCAACTGAAAACAGGAGAAGCAGATCACTGGGATGCAACTGGCATCCAACCACGTTCCTCCTAGGAAGAGCAAAAGCTTTATTGGTGGCACAGCCCCCACTTCCAACTAGCCTTCCCACACACAACCCTTCCTATGAGCTCTCAGGACAAAGAGGCGCCAGGCACTCTGCGTAGGAACAGAAAAGAAATACACTAAGAATACTCTAAAGGTCTATTCTGAATACAAAGCACTGATTGAGTGGTTGTGCCCCAAAAGAGAGCTCAGAGCCTGCTCTGTCATCTGCAGCAGAAGAGCAAGGGCACTGCAGTCACTATGATGCTACCCCATCCTCTTCTGTTTTCAGATCATCACCAATTCTTGCTTCCAAGTCCACAAGAGAAGGAAATTCAAAGATGAGAGTTGAGCGAAGAGCGAAAAAAAAGGAAGAGGAAGAAGAGGCTGGAGTCGGGAATAAGGACATGTGTTGAGGAGGGTTGCAGGGTGAGGAGGAGATGAATTCAAACAAAGAGAGAAAGCAAAGAAGGGAAGGAGGAGGTGGAGATGGCAAGGGAAAGATGTGACAGACAGCTTCATTGAGCAAGGTGGCAGGCTGGATGAAGGAGTGTGCCAAGCAGAGAGAGCTGGGTGCAATTTGCAAGGCGGGGAGACAGGAGAGAGAGAAATTTCAGCTCTTTATGATGAACGTATCCATCCTTTCTCTCTCGGTGGACAAACCTCTGCAAACACACTCTCCCCTTTTCTCGCTGGCAAGAAATAGTCATGGATGGCAGCAGTAGGATGGCAGACAAGGTACAGCCCGTGCACAACTCAAAGTCTTTAGGCACGTTCCAAGCCTCGGCAGTACATGTAACAACAACAAGCCCTAAGCAGTGCATCTAGCTGGTGAAGGAGGCAACTACTTTTTCGTTCCTCATTACCTATGATGGTTGCCCACACTTAGCACACTTGAACAGGTACTGCCATCATATGCTGCCCTGAACTGTTTATTGTGGCACGCAGGTGAGAAAGGCAATCTGAGCATGCATACCTCTTTACGTTTTCTGTCTTGTTTGGGGTTTTTGTTATTTTGTTTAAAATAATCAGGAGGACAGCACTTCCCAGAGCTTTCCTCTATACACACTTCCCATCAACAACTGATCCATTTCAGACAACAGTCTTTAGTGGGAAAATCCCTATGAGAGGGCTGCATTTGCTTGGCTTCTTATCACAAGATCCACCATGATGGACAGTACCAGAAGTCAGATACACACAAGATGGTCTCATGCATGAAGCCTCTCCCAGCACACAGCCAGCACCTCCATCTCAGCCCCCGACCCAACACTGATTTCAGTTAAACACCAGTGTAATCCAAGACACAAAGATGCCTGTGTGGGTATGGCAAGTGTGCCAAAGACTGTGTGGATGTGTGCATCATTTTTCAGAGCCATCTCACAGAATCATATAACTGTTGAGATTGGAAGAGACCTTTGAGGTCAAGTCCAACCACTCACCTACAGCTCACAATCCCACCACTACTGTTAAGCTGCTACCACTAAACCACATCCCTAAGCACCACATTCGAGCATCTTTTAAACATCTCCAGTGACGGTGATTCCACCACCTCCCTGGGCAGCCTGTTGCAATGTTTGATAACTATTTCTGTGAAGAATTTTCCCCTAATATCCAACCTGAATGTCCCTTGGCATGACTTGAGAATGTTTCCTCTTGTGCTGTCACTTGTTGCATGTGAGAAGAGACCAAAAGCAACTTGTTCCTCGTGTTCGCTTCAGCTCCAACTGCCTCTCTGCAGTGCTGCCAGACACTCCAAGGGTGTAACTGGGTGGTGACAATGATGATTGGGTAGGAAAAGTATCCAAAATGGATTATTCTAAAAAGAAGAGGAGTGATCTACTGTTGCTGGGGTGAAGCACTAAGGTAGTGAGGTCCCTGCAGGTTCTGCTGCTCAGGGAGTACAGAGGTGGTGGTGGTAGATGTCTCCATGGCAGAAGAGAAGGGTGGGGGTGCCCAGTAAACTGTGGGGGTCTGAGGTCCTCACCCCTCTGTCAGGAACAATGGCCCTGCTAAGTGAAGGCAGGCAGAATAATCCTGTGGGGCCAGCCCATGGAGCTGGAGCCACGGAACAGCATTTGCTTGAGAAATGCCAGGGGGCTGTGGAAGGACCATCTCTGTTTAACCAGCAGGCTAGAGGCTAAGGATGGAGCAGATGAAAAACAGGGAGGGTAGGCTGCAGTGGTCCCTCCTGTCTTCTTCCACCAGCTTACATACTCCCCTGTCCTTTGACTTGAGCAGACTGTTAGCAAACCTGCTTGTTCTGAAGGAACAAGCAAGCTCCACTGAATCACAGCTCACACTTGCACGTGCTCATACAGGATGGGGCACCCAAATGCCCCTTCCCCTACAAAATCCTGATAAACAACTACCTCAGATGGGACAGGCTCCCTCTCCTATAGCTGCAGGCAGGGAGACTACAGATCAGATCATATTTGATTTGGCAGAGAGAGGATGGTATTTTTTCAGGGTGTAACCGCTCCCTGAATACTTTTTCTTCAAGCTCAGAGGACATCCCAGAACAGATGAGGGTTTCCTAATGGCCTTGTGCTACCTGCAGCACTCAGTAGGGTTGCTGCCGTGTAGTTTTGCCCATTCTTGAGCATTTTCCAGTTTCAGCATGCTTATTTATGCTTGCTCCTCCCTTCTGTCACATGCTCTCCTTTCTGTTCCCTGACAAGATGAACACGAGGCCTGACCATGGACAAATTTCTGCTGATTTCTGTTGGGATTCTGAGCTGGGGATAGGAATAGGGCGTACTACAAAGGAACTCCTGTGAAGGAATCAGCTAGGATTTGTCACTGTGGCTCCTCTCCTCCAAAGGCGAAGAAAGAGATAATGATGTTAGAACATTTTAACCTTTCTTTTTCTGAGCTTGATAGGCTTGGCCTGAGGCACCTTTCCTAGTAAAACCAGGGCTGCTCCGAGATTGATTGGTTGGGTGCAGAGTTTAAAGGTAATTTTCTTTTGTCACATGCACATAAATTCTTCTGTCTGCGATGAGCTCCACATCTCACTTGTTTGATTGCTTTTGTGCCTGGGCTCTCGTGGGGGGTTGTAAGAACCATGTCCAGTGTCAAGCAGCATCCTATACGAATGTTTATCAAGAGCACCACAGGCATACACACAAAGTTAGTGTCTGTGGGAGGAAGTGAGGAAAGGGTGCATGCCTGCAAATCTGTACAACCAAAGACTTTCAGCTGCAGAAGTTGCAGCTAGAGCCTTGTCTGCTCATCTATGAACCTGTTTAAAATGTTCTGTCCATGAAGACCGGGACAAGGAAAATTCATCCGCTCAGATTATTCACAAGGGGGAGAAAAAAAAAAAAGATGCACATGCAGACAAACAAAAGAAGCACAGCTGCAGCCAAAGCTAATTCATTTTTTAACATTCATGAAAATATTCACAGAACACTTCAGTGCTGTTTGCCTAAATTTTGTTGTTTGGAGTAAACACTTGAGCCAGCACAGCCTGTATGTTCTAGGCACTACACCACACAGGGAGTTAGAGGTAGTTCTTGTCTCTGAGTCACTACATTCCCAAGTAGATGTGGCCTCCTTACTTTAACTACAGACTGCTGATGCATAGTTCCTGAATGGAAGTCATTGCAAAACAAGTTCACATGTACCCACGGCCATGTTATTCAATGCAGTCTTATTCAACAAAGGCACACATGCTCTGCCAGATTTAAATGCAAAACCAATGGCAAACAATGACAGCTCTGGCCCATTCCTGGTCTGAAGGAGTAGACTCCTTTCCCTTCTCTGTTTTTCACTCCCTCTCCTCAATTTATCCCCTTCATTGGTTTCCTTCCCTGAGCATCCTAAGCAGCATGCACAAGGGAAAATGCTACAACACACAAGGGAGAGTCAGCTGAAGCCCTGAAGACAAGAGCTGTGTGCGTTGTCTCTTTCTCCTCCATAAATACAGCTGAGACGACGACTGGATAATTGGCTAAGTGCCTGCCAGCTTAATAATGGGGAGAGAGAGACACACAGAAAGGGAGAGATTCGTATTTACTATTCAAAGTCATGGATGCTGCCTGCTCGTGGATTTCAACATGTGTTTTGTTTGCACAGAGAGACACAAAATGTGAATGACTGTGCAGCTCAGAGCCATGGTCTCACTTGCCCAGCTTGAGGTGGAGTGGATAATCAGCCTGGAATGAAGGGAGTGAGGAAGCAGAAAACTGAGGTAGCTGCAGTACCAGAACTATGTTTGGATTACTGGGTTCCTATGCTGGAAAAGCACAATCATTGCTCTGATGAGGCACTGTTGTATTTGTACACTACATTATACCATGTTAGGGGCAATGACAGAGATGCATCTCTAACACGGTCACACTACTGTCCCTGAGAGAAGCATGTGCAGTGGTACTGTGAGTGGTAGCTGCACAGCTGTGTAACTACTTCTATCTCATTCCACAAATGCACAGCACGAGGGTTGGTGAGTGGGGAGCTGGAGCCTTCATGGCCTTTCCCTTGTCCTCATAAATCCATTGCTCTTCTAGGAACCCATCTCAGAAGTGCACCTGTGATGTACTTCATCATTCAGGCATACTTTGTCTTTCACAAGAGAGGGGGAGGATGTGCTGCAGGAGACAAGTCTCCCTGCCCTTAGGGAGATTTCACTCCTTCCCTTTACAGAATCACAGAATCATCCAGGTTGGAAAAGACCCTCAGAATCATCAAGTCAAACCTATAACTCTACTCTACAAGATTCACCTTAAATCATATCCCTAAGCACCACATCCAAACGATCCTTAAACACATCCAGGGCTGGTGACTCAATCGCCTCCCTGGGCAGCTCATTCCAGTGCTTGAACACTCTCTCCGTGAAGAACTTTTTCCTAATGTTCAATCAAAACCTACCCAGCCTCAGCTTGGGGCCATTCCCCCTTGTTCTCTGTCCAATTACCTGTGAGAAGAGACCAGCAGCAGTCTCTCCACAATGTCCCTTCAGGTAGTTGTAGAAAGCAATGAGGTCTCCCCTGAGCCTCCTCTTTTTCAAACTAACTTTGCTACAGTCATGCACATTTCAGTGTTGAGAATGATTCAGCTTGCTACTGGAAAAGGATAGTATTGACTGTTTCTACTATGGCATTAATCGCTGAGCCTCAAAAGTGGAAGATGCAATATTCTGTTAGCACACTGCCTTTCCCCTTAACAGCTGCGTCAACCGAGTCACACTGAAGCAAAAAAGAGCCTTCCAGCACTAGTGACAGTTGCTGAGGCACAGGAGTTGAAAAAAGCCACACAGACCTCTAAGCAAACAGACTATTTCTCTTTTCCATTGAGCAGTGCTGTTTCTCACCTATGCAACACTTGCAACTTTAGGAAGGATGTGACTAAAGTACAGCAACACACAAGAAAACAATTTCCATTAAACAGGAGCAGAAGTAGGGAAACATACACTTGTGCACAGGCACGCACCAACACACACCCCTCGGACCTCAGGCAGATGTGTTATTGCAAAGCATCTGCTGAACCACAACCCAGTTTGAGTGGGCTCAATTCCACTGGGTTAACTCTGACCAAAAAAGCCCAACCCCAGTGAAATCAATAGAGCTGTGGCAAGGGCTATTTCTCCTCTCTTTGTACAGGGTCGGGCACAATGGGTGCACTCTGGGGTCACAGACAGGCTCTCCCACACAGCTGAGCTGCTCCTAGTAAAAATCTGCAGAAGCATACATGCATGGGGGGAGATTGGCTGTTAAGATTATTTTGAAATAGCTGTTTTCTAGGCAGAAGTGAAACTCATCGTTATTAGTTCCTATTACTTACCATAAAACCAGGCACGTAAGATGTGCCTGAAGCCTGAAGCAAATGCTTTGGTGTCAGATTCAGCTGAAAATCACATTCGTTTCTTCTTCAGCCAGAGAAGAGTAAAAAAAAAAAAAAAACCAGTAAATTCCTGACTTCACCTTTGTGCCCTCCATTGCACTTACGCCAGCAGAGCACGAGTTCACACAAGCCAGAGTGAATTTTGATGGACAACAAAACTAGGTACCTTCAATGAGAATGGCTATATTCAGCCTTGCAGTAAGCCTGTTAAAGCTCCGCCACTGCATCAGCGGCGAGCTGTGGCCCCTGCAGCTCTCTGAGAATCAGATTCCTGTGGGTCTGGATATAAAGGGCAGCTACATGCAATATATATTTTGAAAACGTACAGTTATGAGATGGGAAATTCCAGTAACTATGAACTATTTTAAGACTAGGTCTTTCCTCATGACCTGCTGGAGAGGGGAACAGAGTGGAAGTGGTACCTACTCCAAGACACTCCAGGTAACGCATACTATGACATAAATTTTAATGCCAACAAAGTAGGAAAACATATGGTACTTAGCTGCAAACTGAAGTGTGTGTGCAGACTCAGGGGAGGAGGTTAAAGCCATACAGACTGATACTGTCTCTCCTCCTCCATCTTTCTGAATGCAAATTATACATACAGTGTTATTAAACATACATAATTTCACCAAAGAGTCTTTTCTAATTTCCATTCCACCTTTGCTTGAGGTGGGTTAGTCCCACTGTGCTGAAAACCCAGAATTACAAAGGACTCACCACTGGGCTCACTCTATAGAAATATGGGGGGTGTGTGTGTGGGGTGTGGGTGTGAAGAAGAGATGCTAATAACCAACCTCTGATCATATACATATTGCAACTTCTTTTATCATATGTATGCACACACATTCACATATCTATGTATGCATGTGTGCCTTCACATAATGGCACCATCTGCTGCCAGACCTGGAAGTTTTGCAACATCATCTGTTACTACATTTATACTCAGGAGGATACACCCCCTTTTGCACAGATCCCAACAAGCCCTCTCTCAACATATGTAGGCTAGATTTGATAATGAAAGGTTAGTGTATACTGAATAAAGAGAATCATAGAATGGTTTGGCTTGGAGGGGGCCTTAAAGACTATTTAGTTCCAACACCCCTGCCATGGGCAGGGACATCTTCCACTACACCAGGTTGCTCAAGGCCTCATCCAACTTAGCCTTGAACACCTCCAGGGAGGTGGCATCCACAACCTGCCTGGGCAATCTGTTCCAGTGTCTCACCACCCTTCCTGTAAAGAATTTCTTTCTAATATCCAGTCTAAATCTACCTCCCTCAAGCTTAAATCCATTACCTCTCATTCTACCACAAGCGCTTGTAAAAAGTCCCTCCCCAGCTTTCTTGTAGGTCTTCAGGAACTGGAAGGCTGATATAAGGTCTCCCTGGAGCCTTCTATTCTGCAGGTTGAACAACCCTAAGTGCATTTGGGACTCGTAGTCAATACCAGTGCAGATGAGGACATAATAGGAAAACCTCATTTGAGTAATTTGCTAGGTTGTTCTGTGGCTGAGCCACAAGGCAACCCAAGCTAATGGATGGGTCACTAGGATGGGTGTGCATGAGCCCTGCTGTGCAACCCTGGGCAAGCCCCTTCACCTCTGGGCACCTCCTGCCCACCCCCAGCTTCTGCCCATCCCAGATAATAGCCTGCATGCCTTGCAGAAGAGAGGATCTCTCTTACTCTGCACTCACATGGCACTTAATACAAAGGTTGTCTCAACCTAGTGGTGGCCTTTAAGTGGCACAACAATACTACTAATAATCAAGGTTACAATTTTACTGCCAAGACAGCACTATTATGTAGCATTATACCTTTGAATATGCCTATTCTCTTCTCTAGCAAAGGGCTGAGCTCAGTGCTCCCTGTTGTAAATTATATGCTAATTACAAGTGTAATCTGAACAGCTTTTACTTTTCTTTTTAAATTACTGTATAGGGCATAAACTTTGCTGTGATGCTGTGCTGCTACTTTGCCTGAGGTGCCTTTGTCCTCTAGCGTAGCTCCACATGTAGAATATCAGCAAAATACTGGGAAGCCAAGAACAGAGTCTGCATAAATGGCTTATATTGCAGGATTACAACAACGGCGCTATCATTACTGCTGGTAATTTGATTCTAGTCCATCTTTTGACACATGTAACTCGACGAAACTAAGTATCCATTAGGATGGAAGTTCTTAAATGTGCTATCAGCCTGAAACTTCATATTATTCAAAAATACCTGGTAAAAATGGAAATTGCACTCTCGGTTAAATGTTGGTTTTCATCAGTGCACCAACATCAGAATTAATTAGTTCTTGATGAAAAGTTGATGCTTGCAAAAACTTCAGAACAATGAGCCAAATTCTGGTATTGGCAAGATCCCAGTTCTCCAATGGGCTGAGCAGCATCTGAGCAGTGCTAAATGGCTCAAGCTCTGTATGAGTCACTTGGACCTCTTTATTAGCAGTCCTCAGGAATCTGCCCCAGAGACAAGCGTGGTATTTCCGGCAGTGCCCTTGGGCTTTGGTGGATTTGTACTGGTATAACTGAGAGAATGGGAACTAGGATGTGACACATTTTGGTACCAGATAGTGATAAGCTCCACTTCAGAGGTCAGTTAAAGGCCATATTTACCTTTGTGCCAGGACTGATGCCCTTTAAATAGTGCTCTACATACATTTTGAGGTGAGCTGCTGTGATGGTTCTTGAGAGAGCTGATCTTTCCACCTGACACATTGTACAGTTACCTTGTCCCACAGCACTGATATGGCAGCTGTTTTGCTTCTAATCCATCTTAAGGGTTAAACACAGCATAGAGGCACAGTTCCCTTCCTTCCCGGTTTGCAATAACTGGCCCTTGCTATTGCATGTCCTGGCTTAGCCAATGTCATTGTATTTCTCATCTGCTCTCTAGGTTGAAAATGTTTAATATAGCAATGGGGCCCTGTCTTTGCTCACCAAACACATCCAGGAAGGGAGGGATGCTAGATACAGGTGAACAGAAAGAAGATCTGGGGTTGGGACTTGGTTTTCTTTTCCTGTTTTAATTAGTTGAGGAGGATATTACATGTGTTCGAAATTTGGAGATTATTTTTCCTAACATCAAGCAGGGAAGTTGCATACAAAACCTGACAACCTCATGACTGTCATCTTGCATGCAAAACATTGGCAGGGAATGTAGCACACAGTTTCCCCTCAATACTCAGAAGAAGGTTTGATGTCCTTCTTCCTCTGCTGAAGACAAAGTTAAAAAATGAAACCTTAATAAGTCTGATGGGCTGTTCTATATGCAGTGTCACCTTTGAAATACCTTGCTCACTGTTCTTGATTGTAGATGACCAAACACCGGAAGCTTGCTCAGCCCTTCTCACCTGTTGCAGCTCTCAGACCCATCCTCTCCTTTCAGCCTTGGTCATCACCCTTCTCCCTATGGATAGTCTATCATGAGCTGGTTTTACCCCCTCTGTCTCTCTCTGCAATTCCCTAACTTCCTCACTCCAAATATTTGCTAAAAGTCATCAACCTTGAGCAAGGCCAACAAATGAATCAAATCTGCTGCCAGGTCATTTAGGAGATGAGTAAGTATAGGGACATTTTTTAAATAGTCCATACAGCAAGGGAATATTTTAAACACCATAGCTTTTAAAAGTCATATCCAAACTTCTCAGAAAATTCTATACTGAGTTAACAAGCTGTAGATGAAGCTCCAGGGGAGTGCCTTCCTTTAGGAACATTAAGGTTTATAATAAACTATTTTTCTCCACTTCATAGATCAGTCCACCCACCCATTCTTCCACCTACAAGTGTAACACTATATACAAATGTATAAGGTCCCAAAGAAGAAGAATCATTCAGCATACCTTGTCCTCCATGCTTTGCTGAAAGATACGCACCACCATTTACATGAGCAAAATGTTTTTTGTCATCTTAACACTATGTATGTTGATTTTTTTTCCGTCTCTGATTCCATATAATTTTTTATTCCTTCTAGATTTTCATTTCCCTTCAAGCTACAGGATGTGGTTACTGGGCACTAGCAAACAGCCACTGTGTGCTCTCTCTTCCCTCTGAAACAGATGCATAGCAAAGATAGGTGATATGATCTCTGATCTCTCTATAGAGATCTCTTACTCATCTCTCTGTGGAGGGCAAGATCTGCTCTGAGCACAGTTAGCATAGATCATTTAAGGTTGGTTTTCCTCATCTAGCTCCTTACCTTGCATTGTCACTAGTAGATCTATAGGCAGGGAGAGCAAGATGCTGGGAGTTTTTCAAACACAAGGCTGTCTTAAAGTGAGTTATATTTTGGAGGGGCAGGGAAAACAGTGAGGGAGAAGATAACAAACCAACATTTGCTTTAAAACTGAGGTAATGAAATGTCATGCTTCAAGACCTAAAGTGTATGGGATAGAGGGAAATCTCAGCCCTTTCAGCCTCATGTGGCCAAATCTACTAAAATGACTTAAATGTCTCAGGAAGGCAGTTGAGAGAGAGTAAAGCTTGTGTGTGCACTGGCCACAGTTACTTCTGACAGGAACTCGCTTGCTGAGAACACTGCATTGCTTGGGGCAAGTAGTTACACGGCTGGATGGTGTGCTGCTCCTGCAGACTGTGTCACTTGGCATACATCTGGCTGACACATCTGGATCACCTCACTCAGGTGTTTTATTTTAGTGCCTGACATAACCCTGGCAAGCCATACACTCCATGCACAAACACCAAAACCACTCTCCCATGCAGCCCCATTGAGCTTGCTGACGAACGCTTTACACGCAGCTCATACAAACACCATCTCCACCATCCGCTCAGCTCTCTCTGCTGCAAATGCAGCTTTAGCACACAATGTTTAGATAAACTCAAAAGATCCAAGGTTAAGTGGGAAATACAAATCCAGTGACCCCTGGCAGGGCAAGTGAGCTTAATGACTTTGCTGCTGTACGTACCAAACATATGCTGGCAAACATCTGCCTGAGCAGCCCCTCCAAAATAAATGATTGATGGAAGTGATTTGCCTGTAAAAATGGGATTAGTCAGCTGGGAGTCCTGCTGGAAAAGGGTTAATGGGATATATGAATTGCTAGTAAGTGGAAGGGAGAGAAGCTGAGAGTCAGAGGCAACACCCCTTGTTAAGTGTTTACCATGTTGCATCTAAAACCCTTCCATTGCACATGCAAGGCAGATGAATTACTCTGTAAATCCTGTTATTCCATGTGGATAAATCTTACATGCGAGTTAACAAGTCTGGAGAGCTGGGGAATGGAAGCTGCTGAACGGATATTCCAGGATCAAAACAACCCAGCACACGGGAGCTGAGAGAAGCGTTATGCATACACACACACACACACACACACACACATCCCTCCTCCAGCATCCTTCTTCCCTGATCCCATCTTGCTAGTTCATATACCCCTCTATCATTAAATAGCAGGGATGCAGGACACAGGGGATCATGTAGCAGACCATTTGGTGACATCTAGCAGGATTTATTTCAGAGAAAGGGAAAGAAAACTTTGCTGCTGCTGTTAGCTTTGCTAGGGGATTGCTCCCTTGATGCTTCAGGGTTTGTGTACTATCAGCTCCTCATACAGATGACAGACTTATTTTAAATTATGACCAGTAATTTTATAGCCACAATGCACAGTGTGTGCACATACTCACATGTGCAGAATTTTCCTTCAGTAGCAAAGTCACTGAGGAAGGCAGAATTTGAGAAAGAAAGTCACAGGAAAAAGGTGACTGAATTTCAGCTAATTGGGACAATCCTAACTGAAAGCCCAAGTAGCTTCAAAACTACCTTTACAAAACCTGCACTATGAATACAGAACTGTAACACTGCCAGTGTACAAGGCTGTGTGTGTGAAGAAAAGCACTTGGACACAGGCACAGCATACACCCATTTACTAAGCCCAGCAAAGAAATCCACACAGTGACTAAGATACAAGCTTCATCAAGATCAGAGCCTTTACACCATTTCTTTTTCACCAGCTTTTTCAACTACTGTATCCATCTCCTCTCCCTACAGGGCATAAAAATAAATAAATAAAATTAAAAGCAAGAGTTTCCCAAAAGAACTTGTCTGAGAGTTCTGACAGCACCAGGGATAAAGTTTTTGCATAGGTACAAAAAAGAACTACTGGAAGATCAATGTAACATCTGGCAAGCACAGCTGCAGCCCTTTCCGATTTCTCTATTGATACTGCAGGGCTGGTGGAAATTGTACGTTTATGAGAACCAGCTAACACAAACAGATCTTTCCTCACCAAAATTCTTTTGATCCAGAGCACTACACAGAGGAGAGTGGTAGTAGGAAGTGTTCAAAAGCTTTGTGATATTTTTCTTTTCTGTTAAAGCACAGACAGAGCTTGTTTGTAGCAGCTGCTGCTGCTGCAGTTTGAGAGGTAAAATAATGCATGCTCTCACAGCGACAGATACGCACGAACCTGTATCACAGCACATGTATATAGACTGTGTGCCTAGAAACGTATAGGTAGAAGCACTGAAAAGAGAAAGTTGGCAAAAAGCCCTACCTGAGGATGGCTGTGTCCCCTTGTCTCACGGTGATGTTATCGGTACCTCGGGTAAAATCCACGCTGCGGACTGGCAGCCCTGTAGGGAGAAGGCAAAGCAATCTCAGTAGGAGCAGCGGTAATTGTTTCCGATCAGGCTGAGCCCTTGCTACCATGGCTGGTCTTGTCGAGTTTCACTCTGTGTACTTCTCTCTTCTCTCTCTGCGTGTGGATGTGGATAGAGAGACGCAGAAAATAAAAACCCACAATAAAAATAATGTAGAACTCTCTCTCTGATTGACGGCCCCAGAAAGGGGAGGTGATTTCACAGTCCTTAGCTGCCACTTTCTCTTGATCTTTGCTCTTTTCAGTCTCTTGCTGGTTTCTGTCCCTCCCTTGTCTCTCTCTCTTTTTTCTT
>VWYK01030316.1:22020-36371 GCA_013399775.1 Semnornis frantzii | reverse complement strand
CCCCCCCGGTGCAACATGAGACCACTTACTCTCATCTGCTCCTGAAACCTTATGGGGTGTATAGTGGACCCAAACTGAAGAGACACAAGGAATGGTTCTGTGTCATATAAACGGCCACATGTGATCTAATCAAAGGCTTCTCTCAGTCTGTGTCCTGTAACTCAGCGCAGCCTAAAACCAATGCCTAGGGAAGTACACCAGCAGAAGGCAAGTGTGCAGTGGAACTGCCCCAGGGCACTTCTCTAATTTCCGGTGATCTGTGGCTAAGGCATGTCCCCAGCCAGTGGCAGTGCCTTTGTAGTTAATGGCCCTCCATTGATTTTCTTCTTCCAGGAATGTACCCAGTTGCTTTCTGAACCCTAGAAACTGGCCCCTACAGCCTTCCTGTGTGGAAAGGACACACTGTCTATGAGTACTTAAACAATCCCTACATGTGTTAAAGGCCCACAAATTAAGGGCTAAGGTCACGACACTACTGCTACACCAGCAAAAGAGATGACTGCTTTGTATTCAAGTGAGAGAGTGAGCTGATGCAAACATTTCCTCTGCAGGAGTCTTGGCTCAGATGGTACCACAGAAGGAGAGCATGGAGAAGGAGCTAAGGGGTTAATCCACACACTGGATGTTCCCAAGCTCTGGCAGAGCAAGATTTCACTTGACAAGAGTATTGCTCTGAAGACCATGCCGCTGCTAGCCACTGCTCTAGGACGGACAGCACAATGGACAGAAATGTCATCAGGCTGCTGGCATCCCAGATGGTGAGCATGGCCAAGAGGAAGCCTCTGTGCTCTTGTGGCAGAGTTCAGATACATATGAAAGACCTGGTCCCATGCAAAATTACCAATGACAGGAAGACACCTCTGTGCAAGTCAGAGTGTTGTACTGATCTTTTTTTATGAGGGACTCTTACATATGTTTCATCTACGTTTAATAACAGATATTGTATGTTAATTAAATGCCAGTGGAGTAAGAAAAACATATTTGTTGAAGATTAACTATTATGCAATGCAAGAAGCATCTGCCACCCAACTGCTAGAGCTCACTAAATATTTCCTTATCTCAGAGTATTTACTTAGGAGGCAATAACTATCCAGTTAAATCTAAATTTAATGCTTAGTTAAATATAGTTCATGGAAAGTGGCACCGATATGCTTTATACAGAGAACGACAGAAAGGGTTTGAGGAAGGGAGAAGGAAGGAATCCTGCCCCTAGACTCCAGCAACATCCTGACTCGAGGTGGGAATGCAGGTGGCCATGCCTCCCTTCAAAGTGGGGTGTGTCACAGCGGATTGGGAGGCATCAGGAACTACCGCACTTATACCATCTTCATTAGAATCACCATAGCATAGATATTTAAGAACAATAATAATAATAAACAGAGATGAAGAAGAAATTCCCTTGAGGGTCTTGTAAACCTTGGGAAAAATAAAAGCAAAATCTAAAGCTGATGGTCCTTACTTGCTTTTAGAGAAGCGTACAGAAGCAAAAGGAAGGAGTTACCTGGGCAAAAAGGCCGAACAAGCAACATTCACACAAATCCTAGGAGAGTACCTCATGAGTAAAATAAATAATGTTATTTTTATACATGTTCCCAGAAGAAATAACTCTCTGGACTCATCTCCCCCTGCTGGAAGCAGATAATGAAACAGCAGGTCTGACTTCTAACTTTCCTACTTTCTGAAACTACAGGTAAAAATCTGGTAAACAGTCAGAGCACGGACATCACAAATGCCATCTCTTAATGCCATCTTTTAATGCCATTTGCCAATACTCCCAATAGATACAGGGCTGGCAGGGCCAGCCTGACTGACAAAATTTAGTCACTCTGCATTTCATGAATGGATGGAGCAGCATGAATCCAGCCTTGTGGGTACTGCATCAGCCTCCTTCTCCAATGGAAAACAGTTAGTCCTTGTTCAAAGGGAGCATGGCCTAGAGCCAAACACTTTGATGAGCACAGGTTGTGTGGCACCACCAAAGACATGTCAGGATTGCTGGGATGACAGGCTTAGGAAGGTGTCTGTGTTTCCATGCTATGAGTGTGGGATGGTTCTGTGTGCAAGCTGCAAGGAAAGCAGCAGCACAAGCAAGCATAGCCCAGCTAGACTTACTCTCTCACTGGCTTTGAGGGAAACGTGCTGAAGACATCACCCAAGCCAGTCAAAGAAGAGACTCTCCATGCTGCCCTGAATAGGCAGGCTCTGCTGAGATGCTCTGAAACTGATACTTAGGTCACCACTGCCTACCCATGTGGCAGCTCAGTTTTACAGATACTCAGGGACTGACATGGTGAAATCCAGAAGTGTCACCTGTTTTTCATGGAGAACCAACAAACACTAAAAGCATGGACTCTGGTTACAAATAAAGATGGTTTTGGTTTGGTTTTTTTTTTGGGTGTTTTTTTTTTTTTTTTTTTTTTTTTTTTTTTGCATTGGAGGTGACTAAATTGAAGGCCAATGCATGAAAACTTCAGGCAATGTCAACTGCAACAGCCACCTGTATGATGTGGATGGCTGCCCTCTAGGAGCTGAATTGAGGCTCCTCAGCTCACACCACAGACACAAAATGGCAACTTGACTTTCATTCACTACCAACCACACCAAAACTGGTGGTTTGTTCCTGTTTGAGAACCAGGGGAAATTTGCTGGAATCAGCAAAAGGACATTTCTGAAAAATAGGAAAAGAAAACTGCTCACACAAGTCTCCAGGCCAAATTATGACCAGCACAACTATTTTAAAGGGACTGCATAACTACTCTGCCAGCAGAGTACAAACGTCTAGGGTCTTTATTCAAAGTATCTGCACAATGATGAGTGAAAACATATGATGTTTTGTGAGCTATAATGTGTTTAGTCAAGATACACTGCTGCACTCAGCAGCAGAGCCTGCTCACAGCTTCCCAGCCATGCAGAGAAAATGCAGCTTGGTTGAACTGGCAGAGGAATTATGGAGAGGAACAGGGAAGAGACAAAGGAGTTTCACATGGGGAGCACATGGGAAGAAAGTTTAGGGAGAGGAATGGTGATCTCTCCTTCCTTTCTTCTTTCCTATACTGGTAGCTCCTAAATGCACATATTACTACCCACCCTGCTGTGCAAAGGCAGTGTCCCACTATGATTTATTAAGCAGCTACATTTCACTCTCCTTTGGTTCCTGGGACACCTTCTCCTTAGACTCCAAAAAAGAGTTCTCACATGCCATACTCTGCCTTCCTCTGCCTATGCCTGATAAAGTGGTTTCCATCTATACTAGGCCAGAGTCTGGTGGAAAGACTGGAGAAATAATTTATATAAGACAACTGAAAAGAAGAAAGTCTACTAAGGACAGTATGCCTTCCATCAAACTTGATCCTGTGTTCAGTGGAACATCAATGCCACGTATTCATATCCCCAAGGCACTTATAGTGGGAACAACATAGGGAAAAATTCTACAGCTTGAGAAAAATATGTGTGATGATTCCAATACTGAAAGTAATTATTCCAGTATCTGCTTTTTGTTAAGATAGACATGTTGGGATTATTTATTAATATTTTGAAAGTCTGTAAATTAAATTGACTTCTTGATGCTGAAAATCAGAACCAGGTTAGGCCTGAGACTCACATCCAGTATGTAATGCAACAAGACCAAGTTTCCTCTGAAGTAAGAACCTTATTAGGTAGAATGATTTACTGTGTCAGGAGCATTCGGACAGGTCATAATTGTGGATTCTAACATGTGTGCACAACATGTCTAAGTGTGGTCATTAGGTTCTGTTCCAGGATACAAGAATGAAAGCAAATGGTCTCAAGTTGTGCCAGGGGAGGTTAAAGCTGGATTAGGAAAAATACAGTCAGGCATTGGAACAGGCTGCCCAGGGAGATGGTGGAGTCACTATTTCTGAAGGTGTTAAAATATGTGTAGATATGGGACTTTGGGACATGCTTTAGGGGGTATGGTGGTGTTAGGCTGATTGCTGGACTTAATCCTAGAGGTCTTTTACAATCAAAGGGATTCTGTGATTGTATAACAGAACCTCCTCCTGTAGAAGACCAGCAGCTCACTTTCATCAGTTTGGAACCTTGTCATTATGCAATCAGTGTAGTTTCACGATTGATCACTTGGTGATCACCAGGTTCTCATCTGCTGTAATCTGACATATTACCACCACTGCCAAAAGGGCTATACTGATTTCCACCAGCTAAACACAATGCTTTAAGTTTTGAAATTCATTGACTGTGTGCTGCATGTATAGAAAATTGTGTTATCACCTCTGGAAAAGAAAATCTTGTTCGACTCTATAGATTTTGTGCTCAGACTTTTCAGAAAGTTTCATCTTTAAATAAAGACCAAATCTGAAGNGATATGACTATGTGGAATTCAAGAATTAGCACTGCAACTGGCTTGTGGCCTTAATTACTACTTGCTACCACAGCAAGTGGTTGTAGAACTGCAAAGTCATTGGCAAAAGGTCCTTCCTACTTGAAAAGAACGTAAAACAAAGAGTGTTTCTCTTTTGGTTAAAACAAGAGTTGCCCTTCTGGCCTTAGAGATCCAACAAGCATAAAAGCAGTCAGTAGTATGGAGAGCATGGCATTGCCTTTTCCCTGAAAGATCACATATCAGTTGTGGCTTTCTTTCCGACACCTCAGAATTGGGTTCTGCAGCTGCTGTTTGTCAGAGGGTGCCAAATCACTTCCAATCCACAGGAGGCCACGCTGCTCAGCAACTGCTGCTGTGTGGGAGGTAGTCGAGCTGCCTACCATCTCCCAGCTGAGTCAGCAGCCCCAGTGGGAAACTGTGACCTGTTCTCCCAGGGAAGGCCAGCTCATTGCACTGGAAGCAGGAAAAGAGCTCATCCCAATTCTGATGTGTCTCATGGGGACATGATATTACGTTGACTTGTGTTTCCCACACATGGCGATGGGAGGTAAGCGTGCGAACCTACACAAGCAGTCCTTGCCTCTCACTGAGGACAAGTTCAAGATCTCTTTTCTTTTTATAATTGGGAGTGAAATCGTTGCCTCACCTCAGTGTCAGGTAACACTCAATGACTCAAGTGGAACCAGAGTTCAACCTCACAGGTCTTTAATTTTCCTTAGGAAGGCAGTAGCTCTCCCTGATTAGACCTGATGTACCCCCAAAACTTTCCTTCCAATATTGGTGAATATTTACAGCCATCAGCACAAGTAATTAGGATTGACTTCACAGAAGGAGGCTTGAATAGTTAACAGTGCCTTCCAACATACAGAGAGATGACCCAGAGGTTAGGATGTTTTAGGAGGATTTTGGAGGTATCCATTCCCAATTTCTTCATGAATTTGGGTAAATCACTTAATGAGGCATTCACAAAGGCATAACAAGCTAATCTCCCTAGGCTCCCTCTGCCTTCAGAGAGGTAATATTCTCTTGAGGGCGCTTCAAAGTAGATGCCTAATTTAACCATTTAAAATTGCCCTGTCTCTGAGGATGTGTCAAAATTTCCAGCTACATCAAAACATAACCTTTGCTTCCAATAGTATTCAAAGAATGAAGCACTGAAGACTGTGGAGTGATCTGATACTACAATGCAGAAAGATCCTACAAGACAACCTACACAGCTTGTCAGGTATGAGTTGTTTCTAACACGCTCATTAACAGGACCCCAAACAACTGTCTGCTGGTCACAAGGGATGTTAGGATTACTGCAGTCAGGAGGAGTTCTACACAACTAAAAGGTGGTCAAACCTGTTCTGCTGAGCCTTGTCACATACTCCATGACCTGCTCTGGCATAAAGTTCTCAACACAGTGCTAATGGATGAGAATAATTATTCTGACAACCATGACTGGGAAAAGAGTTCCAAAGTCTTGCAGAAAGGATACATGGTACACATTCATCATCACCAGAGAATTAATTTTATTGTGAAGAACAGTGTGTCAGCCTGTTCTGTTGTGCATTTTCTTGTCCATCACAGAAGCTCCAATATAGCTTTTATGGAACTTAAACTAAGGCCTTCAACAAGGTAGGAGAGAGTCTCGAGATCTGCAATGCTATCAGGAGATCAGGCACTATCAGAAAGCCTCACACACAGGAAGCTGAGAGAGAATTTTGTATGCAGAAGTTTGGAGAAGGGTTGCTTTGAAACTATGACCTGCCCAAATTCAATCTTCTGAAAACACATCAAATCACTCCACTGCGTTCAGTTCTGAAAATGACAAAATCACGTCTTTAACATGTCTGGATATTCAAGACAACAAATGTTCCACAGACAGGCTCAGTTAATACCATTTTAACAGACTGCAGGTCAGGGACATCCCTGCATCAGCATTTGGAGTTAGTGTCTGCCTACTCTTTCAACGTGTACTTTCTCATGTTTCAGCTTTTCTTCTCACCTATCCCACGCTATTTCTCTGTTCCTTTCTCTAAACTCTTCACTCTTGTATTTTCAAGTTTTTCTCCCTTTCCTAGGTTGCTCTCATGCACCATTTCTATCAGGCCCAGTCATATTTGTACATGATTTTAAAGCCAGGAGGGTCTTCTCAAATCAGTCTGTCCAGTAGCCTGCCGCAAGCCAGGAAAACTTACCCACTTCTGTCAGGAAGCCACAACCAGTGCTCAGACAGACCTGAAAGGCTTCGGTTTAAGCAGCCCTTACTGCAGAGATCTACCCCGTGTTGGTGCGTTTAATGATTGATTACCACCACAGGTTAAGAGCTTTTCATGTTGTTTTAAGCCCAAGTGTTACTTCCTTTATCATCCAGCCACTGAATAGAATCATGCTTCCATCTGTTTAGGTTAAATGGTCATCTGTTGTTAAATGCCATCTACTTTTAAAATGCTCTTAATAAAATTGTAGAATGCACTGGTTGGAAGGGATCTCTAGAGATTATTTAGTGCAACCCCCTGTAGTAATCAGAGACATCCCCAATGAGATCAAGTTGCTCAAAACCCCATCAGGCTTGACCTTGAATGTCTCCAGGGATGGGCCATCCACCACCTCCCTGGGCAATCCATTCTAGTGTTCTACCTCCCATTTGAGTCCAGCTTGGCACTAGTTTTGTTCCTAGTCCAATACCTTGCCACGAATCCCCAAGAGCAAGGGCCAGAGAGGCAAAAAGGTGTTTTTAGCAGCCTCTTGGAGAATTATAAAATCATTAAGGCTGGAAAAAACTCCTAAGATGATCAGCCCAATACCACTATGTCCATTAAACCATGTCGCAAAGTGAGAAGTCCCACCCAGAAAGCTGCACAAGAGCAGGGTCAGAAGAGGGATTTTTAGGTCCAAATCTACACATAGGGAAGTAGGACTTGGGTGGTGGCAGTAAGAAGAGTAGAGGACCTGCTCAACGAGAGGTGAGGGAATAAGGTAGTATTTCAGGGGAAAGCTGGAGATGATTCCAGTGACTGGAGGCAATTTGTCAGACAGGACAGAGGAGACTCCAGCACAGCCTCATGCTGAGATGCAGCTCCATGGCCTGTGGGCTTCACTACTTAGAGCAGTAGCAGCAGAACTCTGTCTCAGAACTACTCCGATTCAATCTTATCTCAAATTGTCTTTAAATCGGCTTGGATAAGGTGAAACAAACATGAGTGTGGGCATGCTTGCAAACTGCTCAGGTGAAGCAATACTTATCAGAAGAAGCAATATTTTCCAAGGGGCAGGAATTTTTCTCTGAACCACTGCTTGCAAGACTGCTAAGGCTGAGCTGGGTGAGTAAAGCAGAGCTTTAAGGGGTATTTCTAAAAGATTAAGAATAGGACAGATGTTCTTCTAGAGGGATGTAAAATCTCTGTGGGAATTTGACTTGTCAGATCCAGGTTGAGACCATGAAGTGCAAGCAAGCACATCCCTTCTACTGACAATTCAGTCAGCTCCAGTAACCTGTTAGATCCAGCAGCTCGCAGGGCTTTATGAAACAAAGAGCTGCCAACTTGAACAGGAACAGAAGCATTGCTTCCTGTGGAACCCCTGGGAATTTGGTGCCTAGTCTTGGTCTCCCATGACACTTCATTACCTTCCTAATTTATACAGCACACTAGTATTTTTTGAATAATTTAATGAGTATGCTAGGTTCTTCCATCTTGCAGAGATCA
This sequence comes from Semnornis frantzii, assembly GCA_013399775.1. Lineage (NCBI taxonomy): Eukaryota > Metazoa > Chordata > Aves > Piciformes > Ramphastidae > Semnornis > Semnornis frantzii. The sequence continues at coordinate 28,319 of VWYK01030316.1, read as the reverse complement.
GAGAAGGACAAAGAGCAGGTTGGTCAGAGCATCCTAGCAGCTGGCTGAACAAAGGCAGAGGATGTGAAAATAATCAATTCTGTTGGATCAGACCAAGTGGGGTAACAAAAAAAAGCCCAAAGAAAACCTTTGATGATGAGATGGAAGCTCCAAGTAGGGCACTTCCACACTTCATTAGTTGGTCTCTGATAGAGGCATGGACTGGAAGATGAACACCAGACCTTGTGGGTAAGGCTATCTCAAGTGTCCTCAGGGAATATCTATCACCGATTACATTTTAGTCACAGTCATTGTCTGTAAGGCCTTTTCACTCTGTTCTTTCTCTCTGCAACAAATTGTCCTGTGTTTGCCAGATACAAGTGGGAATCCAGGGAGGGACTGAATTTGTGAAATGGAAGGCTTAAAGCCACTTGAGCATCTGCTTCTGAGCTTTTGGTAGGACAAACACTTGCACATACAGTCACAAGAAACCATAATTGGTGTGACCATAACCACTCTTTGTCTGGTGAATGTATAGCATGAAGGAACTGGCAAAAAAGGTTTTTACAGGCTTAGGATGCTAAAACACTGCTGCCAAGTGCATGGAGTTATCTGCCCAAGTAAGCCCTTACCACCTACTGATGTGACAAGGGTCTGAGGGAGAAGAAGCCTAAAGCTCAAAGAATTTAAACATTCGTGTTGTCCGTCAGTGTCTGAGATGTCAAAGACAATCTTGACAGGTAGAGTCCTGCCTCTTGGACAAATTCTGACACTGAGATGACTAACTGGAGCTTTGCTACTGATTTCAGTGGGGCTTTGATTTCACTTCTTGAGTCTGTGTCTTGCCCTCATTCCCTGTAGATTCCTCTTGGCCAGAGAACAAATGCAACATAAATAACAAAGTGAATGTAGACATTAAGGCATACCTCCAAATTCACATCAGTTTAGCTGAATTATAATAATTTTCCAGTAAGCTCATTGCTCAGTCAAAGTGAGGAACAAGCAGTGAATCTGACTGGCCTTAGACGGAGTCAGCATAAGCAAATTAAGTGCGAATTTCTCATGCTCCCAGCTCTGTCAGGATATCCCTGTTCTGTCCATCAACATGTCCTGGTATTCCTGCCCGTTTTCCCCATCTGCTGATGTAGCTAAGTCCTGAAAAGAAGCTGCTGCTATTGCCCATGAATTTTTAATGTATCAAGGAAAAGGCTGCAGGAAGAAGACTATTTGGTGGCATTTACTCGCAATGATCAAAGCCATTTCACATCTCTCATGTGATATTATTAGAACACAATATGAAGTGAAAGCAGTGTTCAGATTAAGATCCCTATTCAAGAAACACTTTCTGCAGAGGAGAATGCAAGAACCAGTGTCAGCAGGAAGCCCTGATTCTTCCAGCATCTCTCTGCCTGTGTGTATCTACAGGGAATTACATGACAGAAAGAGCAGAGCAAGTACTTTAAGTCCATTCTTCTCTGATCACAAGCACAATGTTCAGTGGGACAGCTTCACTCACATCTGAATGCTTGCCAATACCCACCCCAACGCTTACATAGCTACCAGTAAAAGACACAAGTCTAAAGAGATGACATCCCAAAGGAAGAGATGTGCTTTAGCTCTCTGCTGTCACTGGTGTTTGTTAAATGGGTACAAGTTACTCATGGAGAAATTCCAGTTGCACTCCAGAAGGAAAATTTTCCCCATGAGAACAGTTAGACATTGACATAATCTCGCAAGAGAACAGTGGATTGCCCTATATTGGACAATTTTAAGACTCAGCTTGACAGGGTGCTGGGCCATCTCATTTGAACTACACTATTGCCTTGAAAGGTTGAACTAGGTGATCCTTGCAGTCCCTTCCAACCTGGCATTCTGTGATAAATACATTCCAGGTGACGACAAGAAAAACATTACATACCAAACCCAAAAGTCAGCTGCTAGTAGGAGTAGGGTGCATCTAGCTCTAAGTTCTCAGATTCCCAAAGTGAGAAAATTGTGCACTGGCTGTGTGATTGGGACACACCAAGCAACCACTAAAGATAATGCAATGACAGAGAGAGGGCTTCCATGCCCTCTCTCTGTTCTGTCACTGGCTGAGCCAGTCCTCCAGTGACAAAAGGCAGATGAAGATCTGTTAAGCATTCAGTGAGCAGAAAGGGAATCTTTAGTTAGCAGGAAAATGAGGATGCTGGTGTTCAAGCAGACTTGCCTCTCTGGAAGTCTGGATTAATTCCAGACCTTTCCTCCTCACTAGTAAAGTACACAATAGAGTACACACAATAGAGTAAGTTTTAGAAAAACTGCTTCCTCTGGCTTCAGAAAAGCTTTCTGCATATCTGTGACAAACATGGACATATGGGAGTACTTTCCTGGGAAATATCTGCACTAGCTGAATAAGCTATAATCAGAAATTGCTCTGTCTTATCACCATCATTCAATCAACAATAAAACTCAGGCATCAGGGGGCCAAACCGATCAAATAGCTAACCACAAGCAATGTATCCCATAGAGACCATCTCCACTGTTATTTGAGACTTTCTGAAGCAGATTTGTCCACTCTTGGTAGGTGATGAGTGCTTCAGGAAAAGCTGATGCCTTGTTCACATTACACTTCTGATGGTACCGAGGATGCATTTTGCTCATACCGACTGAAATTTCCAGCCTGTGTTCCACAGTTGAAAAACAGAGTTATCTGTAAACAAGGGTTAAGGGTCAACAAATAGCAGGGATACCCATGCAAAAATAGTTGTCTGTTGAGTTCCACTGCTGATACAAGGCTCTTGGGTGCTCACTGTAAACCATCATGATGACACATTTGCACTAATATCACAAAAGCAAAGTCAAGGGAACTGCAACTGAGGTTGGAGTGAAATATAAGCATTTTGGTAAACATAATATCTGTAAATGAGTGCTGATAGCCATCACGTGGATGTTTACAGAGGTGACAGAAAGTCTGTGAATGGCCCTTGATGAGTGTATGTTTTTCTGAGCTGGACTCTGATAAGGGCTCTGTACTGGACAGTTCTTTCTATGCTGCTGTGAAAAGGAAGCGCTGTTGATTGAAGCAGAGAAAGTCTGTGAACACTCAAAAGGAAACTGCAAGAAATCAACACTTAATATATACATTGTTTGCAGTCCCTCAAAGCTTTGCAATGAGAAAGCTCCATGAAGCAGAAGTTCTGCTCATACACAGGAAAGGAATATGTTATGACTTAAATCTTTGGACTGAAAAGCTGGTTTGCTCTTGCTTGCAGAGAGAATAGCACAAAGGATTTAGTTTTCACACAGGGTGAACTCTCCCCACTGCACTTATGCAGCACAACAGAGCTGAGGGCGATGTACCAGGCACCACAAGTCAGCAAGGAAAGAAACTGGTGAAGAAGGGCAGGGTATTGTTCCTTTGTAGACAGGGGTATGATAGCATTTTGCTCTCTGTGCATGCATGTGTGTGAGTGATGGATGTGGGACTAACATATGTGATACTACAACCTCCTGGGATCATTGAATAGGAAAATTATAAAAGTCCTGTGGTCTTTCTGCAGGGGAATAATGCTTACAACTAGAAAGCAGAATGAATCAGTTCAGGCAGAAAAGGTAGAAATCTCTCTGTTTTACCCGGAGATCAAGTCTTCCCTGTAACTTCCAGTATGATTCTCAAGATCTCTAATGTCCTTCTCACTCCCAGGAGCTGATCTTAAAACAGGTTGTTTGGATCCCTTGACCAGGATAGAGTCAATGTCTGGATGTCTGAGGATGTCTGGATGTCTGAGGTATATGTAAAGTACTTTCAGTTTACCAGATGTGTTCAACTGCCAACAGAAAGATTGAAGATGTCACCAGTGTTGGACAGATGTCCTGTCCCAGGTTGGGAACTATAGGGTTAAGAAAGTCATTTAGGGACTAGAAGATTGTTATTCAATCCCATAATTCTGCTATCTCTTCATAAGCTCATGGCAAGGCCAGTTTGCTCTCCTTTTCTCCCCCTCCAGCCTTGCGCTGGCAGGAACTGCGTTATCGGGACAAACATGTAAGGATAGGCCTGGTTTGGGGCATCCAGAGGCTGTGCTTAGGCCTCTTGGATGGCAGAGGCATGGGGAGGGGGTGGGGGGGGAGGACTGAAGCACTGGGGCTGACTGATTTAGTTTTGGGTTGGGGGAAAATTCAGGGGATTCGCTTACAGACTCTGTATCTGCTTTCTACCTGTAACTCTCTCCAAAATATAATTCTGTTTTTTTCTCCAATTCATTTGAGAGCTTCACTCTGTCGGCTTTTTAAACACACGACATGTCCCTTAGATCTGCACTCAAGAGCAGATCTTCACAGATGATGTGAAGTTGGGGTCCATTCTTTCTAGTTCCTGTAATATATTTCCATAAAGCCGCCAAGATAGCTGTATAGGAAATGGATGGGATTGAGTTTACAGAGAGAAATATTTTGTGATTGGAATATGATTGTCAAGCTAATGAAGTTCTAATAGCAAATCTAGAAAAGAAGAGAATGTGCAAGCTACTGAACTTTGCCTGATTCTACAGATCCAGCAGTTCAGGACAACTTTTCCCATCAGGTTGTATCTCTCATCTTTCTCCACCGTTTTGCCAGCACAGAAGAGATTGTTGGATTCCAGCATTGCCTCAAAAGATGCAAAGCTGTTTGGGTGACTCATCTGGCAACCACAGTAATTAAGTCACATTAATATTAAGTCTGAGTAGAAAAATTTAGAAAGTTAAAGGGAAACACAGTTTAAGACTAGGAAAGTGTCTCGGAAACAGACAAACAAACAACAATGCATTCAGTATTATTTGTAGGTTCTCTCCTTTTGTTTTAGACCAGCCAGAGAAATTATTTATGCTGATCATTTCTTAATAACACTTGACACAATATAACTAATCAGAAATAATGGAAAAACAAACAAACAAAACCCCACCAATTCATATTATTCTTTCATCAGACCTCCTCAAAAGGGAAGCCCACAGTAAGACTTATGTTCATCGAAATAAAGGAAAACTCCAATTAGGGACTACATTTAGGATTTTAACTTGGTGGGTTGGTTTGAGGCTAATTGGGATATTTTAATGAGAGAAATCAGATAATTGGTTGTGAAAATAAAATAATGATGAAGTCTGTAACATTCACTGGTTTGCTGAGGAGGACAAAAAGCAAAAAAGGTGAATAATTTGTCCCACACTCTGTCCTGGGATGTTTCCCTACTTGCTTCCTATTCACTCTGCTCTAACATCTCCAGTAACCTTGGCTACAAATAACAACTTAAGATTTGTTGGCTTCTGTTTTTGTTTGCCTGTCTGGAAAAGTAGAGGGAGAAAGAGAGGGTAGTTCTGAGCCCCTTCTGGGCAGTTTCCTTTGTCCAGGAGGGAGTTTGGATTTTTGTAGTATTTCTACTTTGTATATAATTGTAAATGCTTGTAAATATATTATATAGATATGCTTGTACATTTTGCTTTGCTTTAAATATAGTTTCATCTTACCTCCAAGCTGTCTGAGCTAGTCTGGCACGTTCCAATAGTGTGTAGGGGAAAGTTTCTAACCCATAACACTTGGCATATGTTCTTTTCAGAAAATTACTCTTACTTACACTGTCTGTAGTGAGATTTAGGAAGTTCAAAGAACACATACTTAACTAGCTAATGTGTATTAACAGCTTAGCACAGACAAGGCACTGTGCTTGCATGTTATATTAAAAATAATTGAAATCTTAGACTACTCCTTGCCGTTATGCTTAGCGTATGTTAAAATCACACTGCCTTGCTTTCATTAGGCTGTTAATACATGCCCCAAAGACAGTTTCACCTTAAAGCTCCCATGAGAAAGACCTGAGTGTTAGCATATCCACCTGAAGTTGGCATACTGTTGATGTGGTTGTAATGTAGCTCCTATCTCTTCATTCCCCTAATAAATAGTCTTGGCAAAAAGACTATAAGGCCTGAGAACAGCACCTGCATTTTAGGTCTTGTACCATCACATTCAGCATCACATTTCCTCATGACTGCAATGAGAGCAACAAAAGTTTATATCTTGAACCTGATCCTGGACACAGGAAAGTGAAGTTTTGATAGCAGGTTGGCAGAATTTCAACTGCTGCATGTCAATTCACACAGACAAACTAAGGCTTATCTTGAAATTGTCTTGGTTTGGTTCCTGACTTCTGACTATAGGTCAGGAAAGAAAATGCTACTCGTTCCAGTACTTTTGTGAATCAAACCTGATGCTTCTTTCCTAAATTAATGCATTTAGTAGCATTTCCCCAAATCGGCAAGCTGCTTTTACATGACTTTAAACTAGGTCTTGCACATAAATTCCTTAAA
>VWYK01030315.1:284-10335 GCA_013399775.1 Semnornis frantzii | reverse complement strand
AACCAGCAGTGTGCTTTTGTGGCCAAGAAGGGTAATGCCATTTTGGAGTGTATTAGAAGGGCTGTGGTTAGTAGGTTGAGAGAGGTTCTCCTCGCCCTCTGCTCTGCCCTGATGAGGCTGCATCTCAAATATTGTGTCCAGTTTTGGGCCCCTCAGTGTAAAAATAACAGGGAAGTGCTTGAGAGAGTCCAGCATAGAGCCACAGAAGGGATTAAGGGAGTGGAATGTCTCCCTTATGAGGAAAAGCTGGGGAAGCTGGAGCTCTTTAGCTTGGAGAGAAGGGGACTGAGAGGTGACCTCATTAATGTTTATAAATACGTAAAGGATGAGTGCCAAGAGGATGGAGCCACGCCTTTCTCAATGATGCCCAATGACAAGGGGCAATGGGTGGAAGATGATGCATAGAAAGTTTCATGCAAACATGAGGAAGAATTTTTTCGCTGTGAGGATGACAGAACACTTGAACAGGCTGCCCAGGGGAGTTGTAGAAGTCTTCTCTGGAGATATTAAAAACCTGTCTGGATGTGTTTCTGTGTGATATACTCTAGGTGGTTCTGTTCTGGCAGGAGGGTTGGACTAAATGATCTTTCAAGGTCTCTTCCAACCCCAAAATTCTGTGATTCTGTGGTACCTGGAGTTGCTGAGAAGATCAGGGTATCCAGGAAGTAGTTACCGTGGTGACCTCTTCCACAGTGACAGATCTGTCTGTCTCCCTCCCTGTCTTCTCAGACTTGCTGTTCCTCTCAGTAAGTTTTCCTCCTCATGCCCCAGCCTGCTTCCATCCTGCTCCTCCTCAACTAGCTGTAATAGGGCTGAATATTCTTTCCCTCTTAACCACTCCTTTTTAAGCTAATTTTGTTCTTCTTTAGTCCAGGAAGGACGGCAGCAGACAGATACTTAAGCTCTTTATCTAAATTAGTTAGTATTTTGAGACCGACATGCAAGCCTGTCTCTGCAATGGAAAAACCCAACATTTACAATAAATCTTACCTTCCTGTCTTCTTTAATACACAAAACTTTGGCACACTAGGCATTTTCCTTCTTTTCTTTAGATACTGGGAAATCCTATACCAGAACAGGGAAGACACTGGAGCCTGAATGAAAGCCATAAAGAACTTTGCCATGTCATCCATCTCTATTGTTCCTTCTGGGAGCCACGGAAACAGGGGAGATACCCAATCTGAGAACCAAATCCACCTAGCAACAGTAGCCTGAACAAGGACTTGGAATGTTCTGTCATTCCATTTGTCTTTGTCCCTCTTGACAACCAGAGTAGCAACAGTTGAAGGCACGCCCAATGCTGAAAACAGAGACACCCAGCACTGAACCCTGAGGACAAGGCTGAGGGAGAGTCATTCTCCTGTCTCCTGGTTCTTACTGGCTGTGCTCTACCTGGCACAGGAACGAGTTAGATAAACAAATGCCATCACAGCCCCTCGGTTTTGAAAAATGATGTAAGCTCTTCATGCTGATGAGAAATATGGGCTGCTTCTGTGTCCACAGAACAGTTTGTTCTTCCCATTGTGACATGAGCTGAGCCTGTTAGCTACACCCTTGGCCTGCTGCAAGCCTATGGTTGTAGAAGTGCACCTGGATTGTGCTGGGTGGTAAATCTAGTCTGTGAGCAACTTTCATACTGGTCATTGAAGGTGAGGCAGCAGGCATTTTATATGGAAGAGTAGAAAGGTATTCCTCTAAACTCCCAGTCAGAAACACCTCAGCCTCTTCAGATGCTTCATTGAGTAGGAGGTCTGATCAGCCAGCACTTTATTCTCAGAATGGGAAGGTGGAGCTTCTAGAAATTCCCACAGAGGAAGTAAAAGATAATGACCTTTTGGGGGGGGGGATTTGTTTGGTTGTTTTTTGGTTTTTGTGTTTTTTGTTTTGGTTTGGTTTTGGTTTTTTGTGGGGTTTTTCTTGTTGTTGGTTTTGTTTTTGTTTTTGTGTGTGGTTTTTTGGTTTTGTTTTTGTTTTTGTGTGTGGTTTTTTGGTTTTGTTTTTGTTTTTGTGTGTGGTTTTTTGGTTTTGTTTTTGTTTTTGTGTGTGGTTTTTTGGTTTTGTTTTTGTTTTTGTGTGTGGTTTTTTGGTTTTGTTTTTGTTTTTGTTTTTTCCTCCCCAAGTAATAAAAACAAAGTCTCCGGCTCATCTAGAGAGTGCACCGAAGTACAGATTAAAGATGCACCCATACTTTTCCAATCAATGGATATAAGTCATTGCCTTTGATGTGAAGAGTTCCTCGCTTCACCAAGGCTAATATTTAGAATGGAAGATAAACTATGTGGGAATTCATTTTGACCCCATTATTCAGAGTAACTTAGAATACAATTCCACTCCATGGACAGTGGCTCTGAGTTTGTTTTATTCCCGAAACTATTTGTTTTACTTAGGTTACTGATTAATGAACTTCTATGTTGTTACTTTCAGAATATTTATTTGGGCTTTAATTTCAATTTTCCTTTTCTATTTTTGTATATATATGTCTAACCTAATGTTAATCCATGGAAATAAATCCCTATATATTCTTCACCATACTTACTAGAGCTTTTTTGCCTTGAGCTGATAATGTTCTCATGCAAAAATGAAGGGAAAGGGCATAAAATAAGATGGACAGCATGAATGTTTTTAAATTGTTTAACTATGATGACCAAACCATCTTCAGATATGAAGGTCTGAAAACACTAAACCCAAGAATTCATTTGGCGACAGTGAAAGAAGGATTCATTTTATCATGTACTGAAAAGTTCCACCAGTCTGTGTCACGTAATGGGCCATGGGATCAGAGGTTGACCATCAAACCATTTGCCTTTCATTCAGGCTTCCAATTTCCTACAGGCAGTAGAACAGCTGGGAACAGACAGCCTTGGGGCACAGAGCTGGCTGGATGCTGTCAGCATCTTGCTGGCATTGTAGCTCAGGGCACTGCATGTTCTTTCCCAGAAGTCTGGCTGAAGTGCTCTTGAATAGGAACTGTGAAAGGGCAGGAATAAAAGGAGTAGCTGCAGGTCTGCCAGAGGTAATCAAAGCCATCTGAAAAGAGAAATGTTCATCCTGGTAAGGTCTGACAACCAGATCTGCAAAACCTCCTCCTGAATCAAAGGCATTGAAAACAGCAAAGATCTTGAGTGGTGTGACGATTATGACTGAATTAATGACAACAGCAGGAAAGTCTTTGTGCGGCCCCTGTTACATCAAGATGCTTATTAGAGCCTCTAATAATGAAAAGACTTGTCAAAAACTGCCCTTCCCTGTCCTTCTTACCAATAGTGGCAAAAAAATCTGTTTCTCACAGAGGCAAGTTTTAATTTAGTTCCCAAGTCAACCTGGAAACTCAAAGTTTGAGTTTGCAAAACTTTAAACTTTCTAATAAATCTTTCCATGATTTTTGATTAAGAGCACTTAGAAAACTGCAAAATGTGAAATAAATAATTTTCTGATATTTCTAAAGCAAGCACAGAAAGGTTTAGACTTCTCTAACAAAAACAGGTTTCCTTCTTCTGTTGTGTTACAATATTGGTGTAAAGTTTGGCCTCCCGGAAGGCATTTTGTTGACATTTTATCCATGGGTCAGTGCTTCTGTTGTTGCTGCAGCTAAGACAGTTGGAAACTGAAAACCAATTTGTCATCTTAAGTTGGTTACTTGAATAAAAATACAAGGGATCTGCTCTGCCCAGTTTTCCCACCTACCCTGCTGAAAGTCATCTCATTGATTTCTCCCTGGAAGTAAATACCAAAGAACAGCATTATCCAGTGGTTAGGGTGCAAGACTGGAAGTGAAACTCCATTTTCTCCTTGCAGCCCTGTCCTAGCTTAGTGAGCAGTACTTGGTAAGAAGTGTAAAGTGTCTATTCTTCACTGTGCCCACCTGCAAAAACATCAAGGTATCTACATATATCAAAGTGTCTGAAATACCTAAACCTGCATGTGAAACTAGTCTGTAGTATTCCACTGCCTAGGGAAAATGTCATTCATTTCACACTTATTTTTTACTCAGTCTTTAGCTTGAAACTAAATTAGATGGAACTAAGAGCATTTGTAGTTACTAAGCTACTGAAATTTCATGAAAATAGTCAAATGAGCAGAGAAAGAGCCAAATTGTTACTCCCATTCTCTCCTCACTGTCCCTCCAGGGAAAGACTTCAGTGTGATCCCATTCTGCTTGTGTTTCTGACTCTGCAATTGTTGCGTACATCAGATCCAAGTTACCTACACCCGCAGGGCTACGACTCAGCCACTGCGCAAGAGGTTTGTTCTCGTTCTGTAGAGGGATATAGGGGAAAGCTATACATGGTGTGGGATGCAGGGAGAGAGTCATGCTAAAGAGCTGAGATTTCTGTTCTTAGTTCTTAAAGGGCATATAGAGTGCAACTGCATACGAAGGCAGAAGGTCGAACACAAAGTGGGTGTCAGTCTCTTTTCCCTAGTGAAAAGTGATAAAAGAGGAGGATATGGCCTCAGGTTGCACCAGGGGAGGTTTACATTGGATATTATGAGAGAATTCTTCCCTGAAAGAGTTCTCAAACACTGGAACAGGCTCTCCAGAGAGGCAGTTGTGTCCCCATCCCTGGAGGTGTTTGAAAGGTGCAGAGATCTGGTGCTGAGGGACATGGTTTAGCATCAGACTTGGTAAAATTAGGTAATGGTTGGACTCAATGATCCCACGTTTTTTCCAATCAAAACAATTCTGTAATTCTGTGATTCTGTCATCAATAGTTTTAAAACGAAAACTAATTTCTTTATGCTCCCTTGATCTTCACAGGGGTACTCTGTGATACGTTAAGAACTGGCTGGATGGCTGGGCCCAGAGAGTAGTGGTGACTGGAGCCACGCTCAGTTGGCAGCCAGTCACTAGTGATGTGGCCCAGGGATCAGTGCTGGGCCCAGTCCTGTTTAATATCTTCATCAATTNGCCACACCTTGAGTACTGTGTCCAGTTCTGGGCCCCTCAATTTAAGAAAGATGTTGAAGTGCTTGAATGTGTCCAGAGAAGGGCACCAAGGCTGGTGAGGGGCCTGGAGCATAGCCCTATGAGTAGAGGCTAAGGGAGCTGGGAGTGTTCAGCCTGGAGAAGAGGAGGCTCAGGGGAGACCTCATTGCTCTCTGCAGCTACCTGAAAGGAGGTTGTAGCCAGGTGAGGGTTGGTCTCTTCTGCCAGGCACTCAGTTGCAGAACAAGAGGACACAGCCTCAAGCTATTCCAGGTTTAGGCTGGAGATTAGGAAGAAGTTCTTCCCAGAAGGAGTGATTGGCATTGGAATGGGCTGGCCAGGGAGATGGTGGAGTCACCATCCCTGGAGGTGTATAAGAGGAGATTGGATGAGACACTTAGTGCCATGGTTTACTTAATTAGAAGTTGTTGGGTGATAGGTTGGACTCAATGATCTCTTGGTCTTTTCCAACCTGGTTAATTCTGTGATTTTGTGATTCTATGATAGCAGGATTAGCTGGCAGCCTTCAGGTGGAAGTCATGTCCCCATCAAAGATGCGTTTTCATTTAATCTTTTCTGTTGCATGTGGTGGGGCCTTCACTGCAGTTATCAGACTGCAGTAACTCCAGCTGAAGGGTGGCAATTCATTACATTAATACAAGCAGGCTCACCCTGAGAAAAATGCAGCGTTTTAAGGGGAACCTGCCAAGAAAGGGACTCCAGTTTCAGTTAAGGTGATGCAACTTTTGTGTAAATACTGGTTTAATCTCCTCGTGCTTCAGTTTATTTTACACCACTTAGAGCAGGCATATACCTGACTGAAACAAATTGCCCCTGCACTAGTTTGCACTCAATTAAATTGGTTTTAAACTGACTTGATCTAAGCAGTGAAGCTTCCTAATGAACACAGATAGTGAGGGTTTTCCAGCATGTGAACTGGAAGGACAAAGTACTTTGGCTGTATTTGTGCCCCTTGAAAATGAAAAGCTAATGAAGTGCAAAAAGAGGCATTTTCTAACCTTTAAACAAAAGATGGGCTATAGAAGAGATAAAATGCTAAGGAAACAAATTGCTATAGCTCAGTTTGCATGTTAATTCCAGGAGAGGGGCAATATTTTAGTAGCCATAACTCTGGTTTTCTTTGATGTCCTTCCTTTAGCCCAATTTTTATTTCTAGAATTCCATGACTCTGTATTTTTACAGCTTTTCATGTTTCACAATAATACCTTCAAGATTTTAAAGATAATTGTGAGCTGTTGGAGATTATTGTAAATGCTCTGAAAACAAACTAAAGAGTAGGAAAGACTCTAACACCTTGAAGACGGGAGCCTATCTCTTTGTGTTTCAGCAGGAATCTGAGTAAAAAATATTAACAGGAGAGACACTTGAATTACATCTTAATCTTGAAGGCTGTGACATAATCTCTCAATTGCATTATCTGACAGAGATCTTCCAAGCTGTGTCCCAATGCAATAGCAATTGAACTGAGCAATTCTGGTAATGCTACTGCATGATTTTTGTATGAATTTATTGCTGTGAGCTAGCTTCTATTCAGCAGCAGGACAGTTAGGAATGAAGCTCTTTAGAGGTTTCTGTGGTTTCACATCAGTCAGGCAACTTTTCCCTTGGAATTTCCATTGCATGTTTGATTGTTTTGTCTCTTTGCCTCACCATATGAATGAAGGGGCTATTTTCACAATTTCCTCATTAAGCAGCATTAGGAATGAAAATCTAGAGAAGTGGCATTGAATCTCATTGTTAGCTTTCATCAGGCATGAAGACCTAGAGAAACTAAACACTTCAGGTCTCCTGCAGGCTGTGACAGAACAGGGCAAAAGGCTAAAACTAGTGAATGAAGGTTGAAGAACTGAATTGGAATAATTCTTATTGTAGGCCAGTCCCTTAACTTAGAAACTCTTCCTCTTCTCTCCACTGCAGTCAGACACTGCTCAAGAATGAATCATCCAAACCACCTTGTGTCTGTCCCTGAACCTGTTCCTTCATTTGCAAAATGAGATTATTCTGCATTTCCCTGAATTAAATAAAAACAAAACACTTAATAGCACTGAGGAAATGGCTGCTTAAAACATTAGCTCTCAGTCTTTTTAGACCAAAACTGTCTTTCCTTGCAGTCCAGTCTTGAAGGTCTACATTGCCCCCTCCCCATTCTTAAGTGCTTGCACTTCAGCCTCCAGTAAACCAGACCCCCCTACTGCAAACCTCCTCAAATCCTGTACCTCAGCTTCCTGCAAAACACTCTTTCATACTCCTGCTCACAACCAGTTGAGCCCACTGAAAACTCTATTTCTTGATGTGCCACATCAGTGCTCCTGCCTGATTCTCCAGTTCCATAAAGAATCCCATAGGAAGTCACACTTAGTTCTCACAACTATTAACAGACAAACCCTTCACCTACCTCTATCCAGGCACCTCTATTCCTGCTCCCACAGGAAACACATCTCTGTTTGTGAGTGGTTCTACTGCCATGGTGCATCCCCCAAACTCAGTAGGACTCACCACCATGTCAAGGGACAGGGAAGGACAAAGAGAAAGAGCTGACCATGCACCACCAGCACAGCCACAGCCCTTGGCTCTCTCTTCACTTGGAGTAAATGTTACATGCTTCACCTGGTTATCTGGCAGGAGAGAAATTACTAAAAATAGGGAAAATATATCCTTTGAAATGCTGATTTTTTTAAATTTCCTATTTGTTTAATTGCTTTTTATAATATTTAGTAATTAGATGCAATTATTACTCACGGGTTTTTTTTCTTCTTTCTCTAATTTCCTTCTCAGTGCAGTGTGACTGGTCTTGCTTCTGGAGGTTTTCCTTTTTCTACATTCTTTTAGTTACTCTGATCAACAGGACTGGTAGAAATCGCTACCTTTACCACTATGACCAGATTCCCTTTAAAAACATAACAGCAGTCCACAAGTATCACAATGTCCTCACCAGCAGAAATGTGAAAGTACAGTTTTTATTTCTAAAGCCTTCATGCCTTATCCTCTTAACAGCCAAGAGATAAACACTGGCAGATTAACCTGCAGTAAAAGTTCTCTATTTATGATGTTTAAAATCTTATCATTTGCCTTGATGTCTCTGGCTGTTGACTGTTCTTATTTTAAGTAGCTTCTCTTTAGTCTCTCCTGCAGCTTTAATCTAATAGTTTATATTTCATTCTCCTAGCCATGTTTTTCAATTTGTTTTCTAAGGTTTTCTAAACATATGCAATTACACAATCTATCAATCCTTATTTTCTTCCTCCTCTTCTCCCTCTAGTAACATTAGAACTTGTTGCCTAAAGTCAATCATTTTTGACAGCCTACATGCACACCACAGTGTGTTCATCCCCTTGCCATGCTGGTGGGTTAGGATTCATCAAAGAGCTGTGTGTAGAAAACTCTGTAGGGTATGAAAAGTGGTGCTGGAGGGTTGTGGGAATTAGTGGATTTGCAGTGGAAGTGTAAATTCACATAAGGAGAAATTTACTTTTTTGCTTCTTTAGATACATGTTTTGTAGGAGAGATACTCATAGCTATATATTTATTACATATATGCACATGTATCTCACAATTGGGAAAAAATATGTATCTATAACATATACAGAGCAGAATGGAAATTTATTTCCTATACAACAATGGCAACTTCCTTCAACAGGTGAAAGAAAGCAAATGGGTAACTCTTTGCAATAGACAGTAAGGTAAAGGAGATTTTTACTATCAAGATGAAACAGACTTTTTGCAGTAGCATTTGCCAAACCAAAAGGCAGCATCTTTACACCCTTTGATGATATGGACTAGCATGCAATATAAGAATTTTGTTTAGCTTTCTTGGTTCATCAAAACCAAGGTAGCAGAGGAGTGTCCAAAGGAACACCAACTCAAATTTGAGCCAAAATTTTGGAATGCAGTGGCTCTGCCCTGTCCCATTCTGCTTCTGCCCACACAGGTATAGTAACATTCAAGAGACAGATGGGAGTAGATAAATAAACCCTGTGACCTTTCAAACTCTCCTGCAGGAGTTGACAGAGCCTGTCTGCCAGAGCTTTGTCATACTAGCTGATCTGGAAGCACTTGCCCTTCAGTGGCTAAACCCATGGCTTGCAGTTGTGACTGTGTCTATGAGGCACAAAATGATATCATACAGAGATGGCAGCATGACTTGATGAGAACAGTGCACAGGGAGTGCAGGATAATAATGCAATTAGAACCTGACCAGCACAGAGGACATTTTAAAGGCACCTAGACTGTCTTTTCTAGAATATGAAGAGATACAGCATAAGAGTCAGGAAATTCTAGGGCTGACTTTAAATTACTTAGCTGTGATTCTACTCTATTTTGGTGAGACCCCACCTCCAGTGCTGGGTCCAGCTCTGGATGAGAGACAATGGACCTGCTGGAGCAGGTGTGGAGTCCACAACAGTGATTTGAAGGCTGAAACCCCTCTGCTGTAAGGACAGGCTGAGAGAGTTGGGGCTGTTCATCCTGAAGAGGAGGTGACTCCAGGGAGACATTCTTGTGGCCTTTCAGTACTTAAAGGGGCTGATAAGAAAGATGGGGACAGACTTTTCAGCAAGACCTGTTGTGACGGGATGAAGGGTGATGATTTTCAACTAAAAGAGGGAGATTTAGACTAGGCAGAAGAAAGAGATTTTTTACACTGAGGGTGGTAAGACACTGGTCCAGATTGCCCAGACAAGTGGTAGATGCCCCATCCCTGCAAATATTGTAGGTCTAGTTGTCTGAGGCTCTGAGAAACATGTTCTAGCTGAAGATGTCCCTGCTCACTGTGAGAGGTTGGACTAGATCACAGAATTATAGAATCATAAATCATAGAATCATAGAAAGGCTTAAGCTGAAAGAGACCTTAGAGATCATCTAATGCAACCCCTCTGCCGTGTGTGGGGCTGCCTTTCAACTAGACCAACACTGTCCAACCTGCCCTTGAACATCTCCAGGGAGAGGGCATCCACAACCTCTCTGGACAACTCATTCCACAGTCTTGACACTCTCATAGTGAAGAATTTGTTCCTGAGATCTAGTCTAAGCCTGTTCTTAAATTTAAATTCATTTCCCTTTGTCTTTTTGGATGACACTCGATAAAAAGTTCCTCTCCAGCCTTCCTGT
>VWYK01030314.1:761-17385 GCA_013399775.1 Semnornis frantzii | reverse complement strand
AAAAAAAAAAAAAAAAGGAGTGTATCTTATGCAGAATGTAATAATATAATTGACAGATTACTTTTAACATAGTAAATCTGCTCCTGTTATTATTAAGGATAATAAAATGACAGAGCTCAAAAACGACAACATTCTCCTTTCATTTATCAGCGAAATACTTAGCACAGAGGTAGAAGGTAGCTCCTCCTGAAAGGACAGTCCCTAGTAAAATAACATATCCATTGATGATCTAGTCAAGAACACCTTTTTGACATCAGGCAGTTTAGACATTTGCTGCTCTGGGTTTTCTGACAATGGGCTATGTTGACAGATAGTCGCTAATTTCAGGAGCTGCACTTAATGTGTGACACCAGCTTGGCTTCGCTGTGTACAGCCTGTCAGTTTAATGCAAAAAGAACTAAATACAGGCTTTTGTCCAGAAAACAGTAACTAAAACACATGGACAAAACTCATTAAACTTGCCTAGTGTATGGAGCTAACTAATTTTCCACTGTGATAAGAAACTTGGTAGGATTAATATTATACAGGTATCAAAAGTAAATGTCTACATTTAGCCCATATTCAGGGCTAAACTGTAGCAGCTGTTCTATCTCCCAATGACTCCTCCCCAGCTGAGAAAGGGGATCATGAAAGGAGAAGAGATTCTTGGTTTGAAATGAGAACAGATTTAATGAAACAGTAAAATGAATATTTATACTAATGCCAATATAAAGTATACGATGTTATACTCTGCCCTCTGAGTGTATGGGGGTCACAGTAAATGGGAAAGCAGTCCCAGGGGACAGATGTCTCCCTTTATACTGACCATGACATTTCTGGGGTGGGATAGACATGTTAGCCAGGTCAGGCCAATTTCCCTGGCTTTTGCCCCTCCCATTTTAAGCTCCTGACTGATTTGAAACTGTTAATCGCCTGCAGACCATGGCTGGCCTATGATTCTATCCCAGAGAAACCAGGACAGTCAAGCAGACTAGAAACTGGGGACTGTTTCAGCAAATGAGACATCATAAAAAAATTGTGACTGCAGACCGTTTGCTGACCAGCCAGCAAACAAACCTGGGATGTCCTGTCTCTCCTTCCAGTGAAGCTCCCACAGCATTTTTATAATGAAAGATGAGTTAATTCTATTCCCCTAGAGTACCTTTAACTATGACTTCACTTTCTCAGCAATCCCGGCTTAAACCCCTTTCTCACTCCACTGATGTTTTTTAAATTGGCAGAATTTCAGTGAAATTGTAGCTTCACAGTGTTTTAACAAACACTTTTCGTCTTGGATTTGGGCAATTTCAATGGGATCTTCTCCATGTTAGACTTATGGGTTCCCTTCCTAGCAACCCTGGAGGATGTGGTTAAGAGCACTTTGTAACGGTGAATTGGAAACTATGGATGAAATTCTCTGTTGTGAATTATTATTAGAATAAGAGAACTAGCCTAGCTGGCCAAAGTGAAAAGGCTACCACATCTAGCTATCAAAAAGAGAGGTCACAGAAACTACACAAACAATAACTGAAATGATTAAAACTATAAATAAAGCCAAAGAGGAGAAAAATCTTCCATAATGATAGCACACAAAGCCAGCTTTTAGGCACCTGATCTTAAATGCCTAATGCAGGACATAAGCCTCTTGAGTTCTCCCTGTGTGGTCAACAGAGAGAGGGCAATTCAGTCAAGAGCTCAATTTATGTACCTAAATAAGTCTGGAAAGGCTCTTTCTCCTCTGACTGCTCACATAGTCAAGGGAAAAAAAGCTTTCAGTGTTAAACATCTCAGCTGGATGCCTCAAGTCCTGCAGTGTAGATCCCTCAAGGACTTCAGCCAGTAGAAGGGTCCGGATCCACTGCAAATAATACAAAGATGTATGAAACAACTCTTCCCCATGGTATGCAAAGCTAAGACAGAAGCCAGAGCAGACAAAAAGGAAAATAAGATGTAAAGGACACAGGAGATCAGAGGCAATGACTCCAGCAGGTACAAAGATGTAGCACAACTCCACGTGTAGTTGCCACTCCGTGCCCCATTGCAGGAAAGAGCTATGGAATTAAAGGTGTTTTGTCACTAACAAGTCTGAGTTGTTATCTTAAGGCAAGTAGAGGTGAGCTCTCTGATTTCTGGTTCCAAAGCACTCCGCTTCCTATTCAATTAGGTAACAAAAAGACTGAATGGAATATTGAGTGGATTCTGAAACGCTGTCAGGCTCCCATTTCTGTGGCTAGAGGAGTACTCTAATACTCTCTACAAAGGTGAATAGTCCCCACTGTCTGTGACAGAGCAGAGAGGTAAACTCAAGTCTGAAATCAGAGGCTGCCTTACCTCTCAGACAATGGACATTAGTCCTAGAACCTTTTATGAAGAAGCAATCTCCCATATAAGAAAAATTCATCATTACAGCTGTTAAGAAGAATAAGACAGAAACGTGGAGGCAGAGGATAAACACCATGTAAAGCCCTCACTACAAGAAGGACATTGAGGTACTGAAGCACACTCAAAGAAGGGTAACAAAGCTGGTGAAGGGTCTACAGAAGTCTTCTGAGGAGCAGCTGAGGGAACTGAGATTGTTTAGCCTAGAGAAGAGCCTGAGAGGAGACACCATCACACTCTACAACTATCTAAAAGGAGGTTGTAGTGAGTAGGTGTCAATCTCTTTTCCCAAGTAACAAGTGATAGGACAAGAAGAAAAGGCCTCAAGTTGTGCCAGGGGAGATTTAAACTGAATATTGGAAAAACTTCTTCACCAAAAGTGTTGTCAAGCCCTAGAAGAGGCTGACCAAAAAAATGGAGTCACCACCGGAACATGGTTTAGTTGTGAGCTTGACAGTGCTAGGTTAGGAGTAAAGCTTAATGACCTTAAAAGTCCTTTCCATAAATGATTCCATGATTCTAAAGATCAGGCTTTCAAAGAAGTGATTTTAAAGAAAGAAGATTATTGTACATGCCAACTCAGGTGATACATCTCCAAAAGAATCTAAATCTCAAAAGTCCAGAACAAGTACTTCCTCCCAAATTTAAATTCATCCACAATATCCCAAAATTTACGTTTATCCACAATATCCTGCTAATGCAATTTATGCCACATAATCAGGATTTAGCAGCCTAAGATAAAAACTTTCATCTTTTCACAATGTTCCTGTGGCTACTTAACCCATAGAAAATAATCTTGCCTCAAGAAATACTGATTAAAACAATCATACAGATTTTCTTAAGACTTACAATCATAGAATAGAATCATAGAATGGTTTAGGTTGGAAGGGACCTCAAAGATCATCCAGTTCCAAACCCCTTGCCATAGGCAGGGCCACCTCCCACTAGTACAGGTCACTCAAGGCCCCCTCCAACCTGGCCTTGAACACCTCTAGAGAGAGAGCAGCCACAACCTCCCTGGGCAACCTGTGGCAGTGCCTCACCACCCTCACTGTAAAAAAAATTTCTTCCTCCTAACATCCAGTTTCAATTTCCCCTCTGCCAGTTTAAACCCATTGCCCCTTGTCCTGTCCTTGCAAGACCTTGTCAATAATCCCTGCCCAGCCTTCCTGTAGCCCCCTTCAGATACCGGAAGGCTACTCTAAGGTCTCCTCGAAGCCTTCTCCAGGCTGAAGAGCCCCAACTCTTGTAGCCTGTCCTCATAGCAGAGCTGCTGCAGCCCTCTGAGCATCTTCATGGCCTCCTCTGGACTTGCTCCAACATTTCAATGTCCTTCCTGTGCTGGGGGCTCCAGAACTGCACACAGTACTCCAGATGGGGTCTGATGAGGGCAGAGTAAAGTGGGAGAATCACCTCCCTTGCCCTGCTGGCCACCCTGCTCTTGATATAGCCCAGGACACATTTGCTCTCTGGGCAGTCTGAAATCACTACAAGACTTCAGATATAGGCAGAATATTTTCATGAAGATATACACACACACACACACACACATGCACACACATACACACACACACATGTTGCTTAAATGCTTGCTTTGTGCAGTAAATTTAGTTTCAGGGTATTAAAATGTAGCCTATTGTCAAATTGTGTGCCGCAGGTTTTTTCTGAGTCAAAACATTCAGATCTTCCTCAAATGAAGCGTTTGATTATTCCTTCCCCTATCAATATTTAATCTTCCCAGTGCTACTATAGATCATCCCAAGCCACGTGTTCTCAATAAAAGGGTTTACTGTACCTCAAACCCTTGCAGAGAATAACTATAAGAAGCCCAAGTCCTTGTAATAAACACTTCCTTTCCATTTTACAGTCATAATCTACAGTTGATTTTGAAGCACAGACTGAAAGACACAGTGAAAAGAAATAAAAAGATTGTTTTACACATGTTCCTACAAACCACACAGACCATAATTTATGCTAAACGAACTATGTAATGCAAATAAGAAATATTATAATAATATTAGTGAAAAGAGCATAATTAGATTGCAGCCAATTCAATCATCCTATTGCCTCATCAAATTAAGCAGGTTAATTAGGTAACTACTGAGGTATGATATAACTTTCACAGAATTTTTTTAGGTCTACAGAAGTTTTTTAAGTCACAGAAGTTTTCTAAGGCAATATGCTGAACACCTTGGTCTTTACATTTGGGATGAGTAGAATGAAAGTATTAAAACCTATCATTGTTTATTACAATAGTTTCCTGTCATCTTGACAGTCAAAGAGACATAAAATTTCTAAATAAACATATTTCTCAGTGTGGTATTACATGAATGATGAATTCAGTGGTCAGTAAAGGGATAATTCAATTGAGAGTCTTTTCTGTTTCTTCCTGTCCTTGCAACATTTCTCAGGCTGTGCCTATGCAAGGCAGTGAATCAGCCTGGCAAACTGATCCATCTGGTAAACTCAAGAAAAAGTTGGTTTAGCTTTCAGCTGTCTTAGTTCCTCAGAATGGTCGGAACGCTCTGCAAAAATTTGCTTTAGCAAGAAGAACACACAGGCTAGAGCGACAGAGGCATCAATTGCAGACACCTGCTTAAGCAGCCTTCTTAGCTTCTTCAGTTTTATTTTCACTTTGAAAATATTCCCAAAGCACATACAAATTTTGGATGCCTTTTCTATTAAACATTATGACACCTTTGATTTGGTATCAAGCAATTAGCCCCTTCACTTTCTTAGATTTTAAGTCCCAGGAGATGCCCCTCAGTGCACCAGCTTAAATAAGGGCAACTCATTGTCTAGACAGGATGCTGGGAGCAGAGCCTTCACCTTCTGTTCTATAAACCTACTTAGACTCTTTCTAGACTGGTGATCAGCAAGAAGACTGAGGGGTTTTTTAATTATCCACTGAATCTCAGCCAGAAAAAAAATGTGCTAACTTTTGAAGCATATTCCTTTATGTGTGAATTTAGTTAATTTGTGCATTTGCTTTTAAATTACTAATTATGCAAATTCCCTTGATATCTTAAGCTGAATAAACTCTGCTATGCTTAACTTTAAACCTTTGTGTGAGACCCTGAAAATGGAACAATTGTAAAAGAATACCCACAAGAGAGTGTCTGATGAAGAGGTAACCAATATGTTCTAGGCTTTTTTTTAAATAATAACCAGCCACTAATAGACAGTAATAATTTCTCCCTGATTTTATGAGTGCTGTCTTTGATAGCAAGACAGGAAACTTCAGTCCAAGCCCCATCAATAATTTCTTAAAACAGAGAGCCAAGGTACAGCATGGAAGAGTATCATTTTGCATGTACTGCATTCCTTTGTGTTGCTTTTATGCATTTTTTGCTCAGGATAAGTCTCTGGTAATTCAGGGTGTTTTCACAGAACTGGAAAAAAAAACAACAAACCCTGACATCCTGGAAATAACAACTTTTGTTAAATTATTTTTTTTCTGAAGTACATGCAGTTCACTGAAGTTGGTGGACTAGCTATGCCCTTACATTACAGCTTATGTTCAAATCTTTTGCTTGAATAAAGACTGCTATTGTCTCCTTCCAAATCTAAGGTCTGGTTTTGTGAAACTTGGTTCTTGTGAACAGAACTGGCTCCACTGAAGGCAATGGTGGTGCTGGACCTACATCCATGACCTCTACTGTGTCTGTCACACGGTGGATGCAGAGGGGCAATGCCTGGCCTCTCTGAGCCAATGCAGAATGCAAGGTTTGCAGATTCTTTTCTGAATTATTCCTAAGTGATATTTCCCCCTAGGATTAATCCTATGACTCCAGTCTCACAATTTATTGCCATTCTTTGGGTTTACTTCAACTCCTGGTACACCACTTCTCCCGAGGGATAAGAACAGGTTAAGACCTGTGATAACTCAGCTTAGCCAAGCAAAATTCTGTTTATTTAAAGAAAAAGCATTCTATTTGGAAAACAAATATCAAACCAACAAACAAAAGCCTTAAGCTCAAGTATTTTCTCCCAAGTAACAAGCAACAGGAGGAGAGGAAATGGCCTCAGGTTGTGCCGTGAGAGGTTTAATTTGGACATTTGGAAATATTTTTTCACTGAAAGGGTTGTCCAGTACTAGAAGAGGCTGCCCAGGGAAGTGGTGGACTCACCATCCCTGAAAGTATGTAGAAGATGTGTAGATGTGGCACTGAGGGAGGTCGTTTAGTGGTGGACTTGACAGTGCTAGGTTAACAGGTTAACTAAATAGTTCTTTGATTCTATGACTCTTCATGGCAAAGCCCAGGTGGAGGTCCATGGTATTAATCAAGGCTACAGGATCTGACCTTAGAGGATCCTAAAGGGGCATCAAACCTATTTTCCTTCTGCAGAGATGGCTCAAAGAACAATCAAAATGACACCAAACAGCAACCTCTTTACCTATAGTATTCCCTACAGAGCTAAATAAGATGCCACATTATCAGTCTTTCAATGCAGAGACTGATTTTAACGCTTATCGTCTGACTAGAGGGGTGGCAGAATGGTGAAAGCTACATGTCTGAGTGACTGTCAGTGGAGCAATGATGCTATGCAGGAGAGAAAATGGACAGGTTCAAAGCAATCTAAGAAGGAGAGATGTCAAGCTGTAGACAGGCAGTCCTTGCAGATACATGACATTACACTTAGAGCAGTTTTGAAGTAACATGGCAACTTACTCCCAAGTTTCTATTCAAACTGTGGGTTTCAATGCACAGTTTTAATGAACAAATCCAGGATAATAATAAAAGTAGAGCTTTAAGCTACTTCTCAGGACTTCTTTAGAGATACGTCCTAATAACCAGTAAGAATTCGCTGAACTGCAATTTCTAAATCTCCTAAAATTCTGCAGGTGTAGGAATACATTTGCTACATCAGCTACAGGTCTTCAGCATATATTCTCACATTCATATAGAAATAAAGCAAACAGTGGTGGTGAAGGTAAATAAGACCATTTGTGGATACGTAGACAGCTGCTTCTCACTGGTAAGAATCCTGTGATAGTCTCTTTTTCAGCATCATGGGACACCAGAAACTTCTTGTTTGCAGTTCTCAGGTTAGAAGCATTAAACCTCTACTAGTAGAAATGTCTGCCTACCGCAGCCCTGACACCATTTATATTCTCACCTTATTTGGGTGCTTGATAACAGATTCCTGTCTCCTGGAGTCCTATGAATTCTTGAGAATTATGGCTCTTGCTTGCAGTAAGAAAAACTGAATACCGAATCCAAAAAGATCACAATCCTAAATTCTAACAATTCAAAGAGCACCTAAAAAGGTTATGTATGTAAAACTCTCATTATTTTTAATCCATTTGAGGAATTTCAAGATCTAGCCTTTTTGTTTGTTTGTTTTGTCATACTCAGTAAACAAACTGGGAAAATATGTAGTCTTACAAATTAAAAAAAAAATACAAAACAAAAAACAAACAAAACCAAACTACCTAGCAACAATTTAAGGTCTTGCATTTTTCTTTAATTGACTTTATGGGTAGATTATAAGCTGTTGTGCTGAAAGATGATAAAGTACTACAGAATCCCCTCTGGAGCACTAGCTTTATTAATTTTCATTCTTGTCACACTTAAATAAGTTTAATGAAACTACCAAAAATAGATCCCGAGGCAATAATTTCTTGGGCCATCAAACTGATCCCACGTCCAAGAAATGACTACATACTGATAAGCTGGTTACTAACTTTGGGTTAACCTTCTAATATTGTTAAACCTCAGATTATGGGTTTAAACTGGCAGAGGGGAAATCTAGACTGGATGTTAGGAGGAAGTTCTTGACAGTGAGGGTGGTGAGGCACTGGAACAGGTTGCCCAGAGAGGTTGTGGATGCTCCCTCCCTGGAGGTGTTCAAGGCCAGGCTGGATGAGGCCTTGAGTAACCTGTACTAGTGGGAGGTGTCCCTGCCTATGGCAGGGGATTGGAACTAGATGATCCTTGAGATCCCTTCCAACCTTACCATTCGATGATTCTATGATTCTATGATTTCTAGTCAGAGTACCAAGAGGAAGGTGTTAGGATACTCTTCCACTTGTATTTTTCTTGCCATTGAAGGGCATAGTTTGGTAAATAACCCTGACAAAAGGCAAAATGAAACAACATTTTCTGCTTCCTATCTGCACCAGGAGAAAGACAATATTTTACAGTGATATTTGGAATCAGTTCCTGAGACCCTAATAACCTGAAGTAGACGCTGCCGAAACGTGTGACAATATTGATTTTCAAAGTCCTATTTTGCAGACTTTTTCCTTGTGCCGAAGAGGAATAGTTTGGATTAAGACATTATCCTATTGAAGTCCACAAGGTAACTAAACAGTCAGGAAGCAGTGAGCAAAATGTTCACTCCTGTGAGCAAATGAGGTACTCATGTTGCATAGAGGGGGAAAAAAACATCTTTATCAAACTTGTAACACCCTGGCATGGGTTTGTAGAAATATTATTCCTATCTCACTAGGACCCATCTTGGAAACTCACACAGCTGAGCAGTAACCTTATAGCCAGACATCAGAGAAAGCCAGACACAGCCAAACATCAGGTCTGTCACTACTCAGCAGATTTCATTTACAGATCTAACAGCAAACCAGACTTTGCTTCTGTACATGAAAAGTGTTGATTTTGTGGAAAGGGGACATCCTTCCGGAGGCTTTTTGTACAGCATTACCACAATGCAGTTTTGGGTACTGACAGTTTTGTTAATCACTACAACCTATAACACTAACCCATCATTTTGAGGTTGGCTGTTGTAGGTCTAATATCTATCCCCAGAGAGTGACTGTTAGGCCACATGAACAGCTACACAGCTATAGAAAGTGCCACAGAAACCTGTTAGTGGCAAATGTGTACAAATTGGTAATTTCTACTAGCCTTTCCAGACTGTTAGATGAACAAGTGCATTAGAAGAGAATTTACTCCAAACGTAAAAACTGATTGTTTGAATCTGAGCTCATTTCTTGAACAACTCAGCAGCTTGTTGTAATTACAGCATGATTCAGCACTAGGGTATCCTTCATATTTCAGGTGCTATCTAAGCAACTAGCAGAGCTTCTGACAGCAGCTAGCCTGAATGTCACCCTCCAGAAAGATCACAGTATCACAGTATCACCAAGGTTGGAAGAGACCTCAAAGATCATCAAGTCCAACCCGTTACCACAGACCTCAAGACTAGACCATGGCCCCAAGTGCCACATCCAAACCCGCCTTGAACACCTCCAGGGACGGTGACTCCACCACCTCCATGGGCAGCCCATTCCAGTAGTGAATGACTCTCTCAGTGAAGAACTTTCTCCTCACCTCGAGCCTAAACTTCCCGTGGCACAGCTTGAGACTGTGTCCTCTTGTTCTGGTGCTGGTTGCCTGAGAGAAGAATGCTTCCAGTGGGCAGCTAAAGATTTCTTACAAAAATCCCTTCCTACCAGGTTGAAAACACCTGATGAAGAAATACAGTATACCTGCTACAACCCTCTCCCCAACACCTTCCTGACTGTTATAGGTCCTACCAGTGCCACTGCTTTTGATACACAGAAGAGGTGCTTCTGGAACACTTAAAATACATGTAACAAGGAAGAGTAGAATGAGAGTAAACCCAAGTACTGGTTTAGTCACTCTCTTATTAGGGGAATTTTCCTAGTTCTAATTCTTTTGACAGCAGCTAGAGTTTTAACACTTTTTGTTAAGGGATGGTTCACATTAGTATATTGACCTATGCAATGTGCTTACAAAAGTGTTTTATCGTATTCCCCCTGGCCTTTCTTGCCCATTTTTGTTGCAAAGTGATTGTGGTAGATGTAGAGAGGTATTAGAATAGACATCAAAACTTGCAAGTATGTGTCAGGTCAGAATACCAGCTTCACACATTGCATGGCATTGTCTCTAAGTAGGTCAGTTCATAAAATATTTTCTGTTCAAATGATGTCCATGCCACAGTAAGAAAAAAGAGAAAATGAATTAGTAAGATCTGATTTTAAAAGTGAAGCACCTGGTACATGTTCAAAAGATTTCAGAGCTCCTTTAATAATGCTTCTAGGACACAAGACATTTGCAAAACGTTGCTCCTAAAGATTGTGATCTGAAGTTTTAATTTTTTTTTTTTTAAAGAAACTTTTGTGTCTCTGGGCTTTGGGAAGTTTTTATTTGCACTTCTTTATTTTATTTTTGCTGAGAATGGGTCTTTGGGTGCATGCCTACCTTCACTGTGCTAATGAGATAAGGAATTTAGTATAATATATTGTGCAATGGCGAAGCATTAACTATTACTCCATTTCCATGTATCCTTTAATAACAGACATTCTGATTCAGCAGGAGAATATTTTACTGACCTTTCCACTTATTTCTAGTTCACTGGCATGTCTAGAGCTATCTTGTCACTTTGGAATTAATTTTTGTTTTAGCCTAAGTGGCTGCTTGGAAGCCACAAGCCCTGATGGAATGCCAGGAACAAACTCTACTCTGGAGATGCTGAAATGGACCCCACAGCTGCTGGGGAGCTGGTGAAGGGGTGGAAATTTGTGTAGAGGAAGTGACCCATGAGATAAAGTGAGATGGGCTCCTGCAGTCTGTACCAGCTGAAGCTCTAGCAGGCAGCATTTCATCACTGTTGTGACTCTCAGCATTGAAGCCTAGAGGTTGCCAAGGATAGTCCATCTAGCCAGGTCTGCTACTGAAAAAACAGGATTCTATTTTCTACTCAGGCACAAAGGGAATTAATATTGTTCTTTATGTGTCTTTCTGAGCATCAAGAAGCCTCAGGTCTCAAAATAAGGTAGGCTATGGGAGAAATGAGGATAGATTCCCAAGAGAGATGGTGTCATGAAACAGAAGAAATTCTTCAGATTCTTTTCACTTCATGGGAGTCTGCTTTTCCTCTGGGCTTTGAGAAGAAAAAACTTTGGTAAATTAAAAAAATAGTTAAACTCTCCTGCTTAGGGGTCTACAGACAAGTGAAAAATTTTTGTATTAACTTCAGGCATGGAGTTTGTTTAGCCCCACATATACTCAACCTAATCTCTGCCTGTTACTCTGTTTTAGACACTCTGTCAGTGATGCTATGCACAAACTCAGTCACCTCTATGTGATGCTAATATGTCTCTTCTGTGTTTTCCTGGCCAATAGCTGTCAGATTGATAAACTCTCTAGGGCTCATAATCCTAACCTGATACTTCAGAAGTCAAATTTAAAGAATGAAACTACACTATATTGCACATGTTCACAGCCAGGAAGAACCCAAGGTATTGCCACACACTTTGTTACTCTTGTTTTTTTTTAAACACTTCTGGGTGCAGAGCTTGCAGTAAATGAGAACACTGGTCTGATTTCACTGCAGTGGAGCTGAAACAAATAACCTGTAGACTCAGAACACTATTCCCAGGATTTACCTGTTCTCTGATAGTACTTCGATTTTAGATAAAACAAACAAGCAAACTTTAAATGTGTTTGCTACCTTTGAATTTTAAATACATAATGCATCACTCTTACAATCTGTGGTTTCATTTTGTCAATCATTATTAGGTTAGCAAATGAAAAACATGCTGTCTGGGAGAAAAGAAAATGTCATTTCTGTGTTGGAATTAACATGTATTCTTTTACTAGTGTATATTGGGAAAGAAAATGAATTTTAAAATACTTTTGCAAACAATAGAAAATCAAGAGCAAGAAAGAGCTGTGCAATAGTAATTGTTTTCTCATTTTCTGTCATGAAAATTATGTTGAAGGATTCACTTTAAGCTAGAGAGAAAAGAA
This sequence comes from Semnornis frantzii, assembly GCA_013399775.1. NCBI lineage: Eukaryota > Metazoa > Chordata > Aves > Piciformes > Ramphastidae > Semnornis > Semnornis frantzii. Next base: position 5,290 of record VWYK01030314.1, on the reverse strand, counting down.
ATTTGACTCTGGTTCAAGCAAATGAAAATTACATGTATTGCAAGAGTAGCTGAGGGTTTGCAAGCTACTTCAAGTGAGCTGGTCACAGGTGTATCTGCTGAAACTTGTGGGTTCTACAGGAGGGAGAGGAGTACAACACGATGCCTCCTTAGGTAAACCATAAAAAGAGAGTAGTCAAGAACTTGGCACTTCCATGCACAGCATCAACTACCATACCACAAAACCACTGAATCATGGAAGAGCTGAGTTTAAAAGGGATCTCCAGAGATCTTTACATACATATTGCCAGGCAGTGGATAGGGTAGGCTGCAGGTTGACCTCTGTGAAGAGAGGATAGGGCTGCCCTGTGCCAAACAGACAACTCCAAAAGGACCATCCTGAAGAGTCAATCTTCCCTTTTTCACAGATTGCTTCTCAACCCACATTCCCTTGTCCAGCAGCAACCTTTAAACTCTGTACACAATGTCTGGGAGAATATAGATCCAAGTCCAGACAGATGTGAGGCACTCACAGGTGCATCCGTGACTGCCTGCCTTGGAGTCAATCTACCAGCTGCTGCAAGAATTGTTCAGAGATTCAGGAGCAGTGATTACAGGTGGGTTTGACATATGATCTCAGAATGGTGAAATAAAAACATCCAGCTGCCATGTCATTCCTTTCCACCAGAGATTCTTTGACAAAAAAATTAAATTAAAATTATAAAGCAAGCAAACAAAAAATTACCAAGGGAACAAGGCACAAGAGAGGCAGGACAAAGGGGAGAAATTCTTGGAAAAACATGTCCCTCTCCTGACAAGTCTCAGTTATGTACAGAAAGCCTGTGAGAAATACTGAACCTGTGACAGCAGAAACATCCCAAAGAGAGCAGTGTGTAGGGGGAGCACAATTAATAATAAAGCCCTGTGGAATTTGTGAAGGTTCAGCACAAAAGCTTGAAGCAGTCTTTTGAGAAGCCGAATCAGCTTTAATTACTGTACTCTGGGTTATTCTTTTAAATGCTTTTGCAGTGGAAGTTTCACAGTCTGAGGGAGGGCAATGCTGTTCTCTGCTATCATTTCGCTTCATTGTTACAGGTTTCAGCACACAGTGAACGTGCATGAGGACAAGCAGATCCTCAACGTCTTTCATTTCAAGTGCAATTTTTCCCCTCCTTTTCATTAACAGCCCCCAGAAAGAAAAAGAACTACTTATGGCAAGGTTTTCTTTTTTTTTTCCCTTTTTTTTCTTTTCTTTTTTTTTTTTTTTCCATTTTAGCAGCCTGGGTGAGGCTTTTTGCATTCACTGCTCCTTGTTATCTAAAAACCAACGTAATAGAGATACATAGATGCTCATTACTAGTAGCTATGCCATCTTAACGATTCCTATAATGGTATTTTCAGCTCATAATAGACAGTGGATGATCTGTGCTGAATAGTGAATGTGGTGCTTGATTTTTCTCTCACTTCAGCAAAATCAGTGAAATATCTCCCCAGTTTGCAACAATGAGAAAGAGGGAATAATCGAATAATCCACTCCCTGCAGTGGCTTTCCAGAGCCTGGTCACTACAATGCCTCACTCATCAACAGTAACAGAGGGGTTATTTCAGCAAGAAGGCAGAAATTTCTGGGCCTTAGACACCAACAGAGAGAAGTTATATTATTTAGAGTGAAGATTTGTCATTCTACAGAGAGGAAAAAGTGAGAGGATGAGAAGGGAAAGAAAAGTGGGAGGGGAAATTTAATTGTTCTTCATCTGGTGCTAGAAAGGGGTGAAAACTATGCAGGAAAAAAAGCTTCACCAAAGTACTGTGTGTACTTCTGGAGCCTCCAGCACAGGAAGGACATTGAAGTGTTGGAGTGGGTCCAGAGGAGGTCACGAAGATGCTCAGAGGGCTGGAGCAGCTCTGCTATGAGGACAGGCTGAGAGAGTTGGGGCTCTGCAGCCTGGAGAAGAGAAGGCTTCAAGGAGGCCTTGGAGTGGCCTTCCACTATCTGAAGGGGCCTACAGGAAGGCTGGGGAACGATTATTGACAAGGTCTTGCAAGGACAGGACAAGGAGCAATGGGTTTAAACTGGCAGAGGGGAAATTGAAACTGGATGTTAAGAGGAAGTTTGTTCAGTGAGGGTGGCACTGTGCACAGACACTGGCACAGGTTACCCAGGGAGGTTGTGGCTGCTCCCTCCCTGGAGGTGTTCAAGGCCAGGTTGGATGAGGCCTTGAGTGACCTGTACTAGTGGGAGGTGTCCCTGCCTATGGCAGGGGGTTGGAACTAGATGATCTTTGCAGTCTCTTCCAACCTTACCATTCTATGATTCTATGAAAATATGATTGCTGTTCCCCTCTGTCTTTTTTTGGTACTGCCTCATAAGTGTGTTCCAATGCAGTGACTTTTAATAAGTATTAGAAGTGGCTACACGTTATTAAGCACTGTCACATATCTGGGGGTGTAGTCGTGCCTGCATCTGCCTACATTTTTAAGAATGTTGTTTCATGACCAGAAATATAGTTGAAAAATTTCATCAGTCACAACCTCTGGTAAGTCATCCACCCAAACCTGGAAACAATACAAACAGATGCCTCACTGGTTGTTTTGGAAAGGAACCTTGAGGCTGGAAATGTCCAGTGTGATCAGTTTCAGAAAATATCAGATCTGACTTGAAGTTGTTTTCCTTTTGTGCAGAAATATAGAAACATTCACCAGGTATAACTGTGTTGCAAAACTTTGCTTAGATAAGCAACATGAGCATAGGGGAAATAGCAACTCTAAAATCACAAACCGCTCCTCAATGACCCGAGTTTCTCTTGTATCCATAGCCAATCACCTAAAAGGGTCTGTTTATTTTGTCTATGATTTTCCTGAACACTGAGTCCTCGCTACACAGTGTAGGATTAAAGTCAACCCCATGAAAGGCATTTCCTTTCTGCTACTACTTAATCCAAGGTAGTGAGGAAGGAAATTAAACATAAAGTAGGCCATGCTGGTTACAAAGGAAGAGTTTTCAGGGTAATCACTGAAGAGTGATATTCTAGATAACTGGAGTGCTTTTTTCTTGTGAAAACCAGTCTTGTTCATCGCTATGTCCATGCTTAATTGCAGTCCTAAGGGTCAAATGCCCTCAGTGTCTCTCAGCAGACAATTTCAGAAGTGGGAACATAACTGGTTCTTCAGCTCCTATCACTACCAAATGCTTGTTCTCAAAAGTGTCTGAACAGTGTCTGAGAACGAGGCTGAAAATCTACAAAGTTTTGTCTACACTTTAAAATACATATTTAAAACCAAACCCAAACCAAAACAAGCAAACAAGTGAAGAAAATGAAAATCAAATGAAAACAAAACAAAACCAAACACCTGCTCCTTAAAAAAAAAACCAAAAACAACAAAAGAAAACAAAAACAAACAAACCCCCACCCAAACCCAACCAACCAAAAAAAAAAAAAACCACACAAAAAGAAAACAACCAAACAAAAAATGACAACAACAAAACCAAAACCAAACCTAGCAACAACAGAAGGAAAAATCCTAGCAGCCAGAAGTATACGTGACATTACCTCAATGCCTTAGGTAAATTACCTCCCTCGGAGTTCTTTTGAAAGTCACATCCCTTCCAATGGTACCTCTATTTCTCTCATTATCAGACATTCCTTTCTAGCCACCGTCATTTACACTCTTTTCTTTCTCCTGTCTAGATAACAGCATCACTGTTTGGGGGTTATTTGTAAACCTGACTGGAAGCCAGCAAATAGGCATTCCTTAATAAACATCTTCCCCATTGTTTCCTCAAGGACTTCTGGAATTTCCTCAAGTCATATTTCATCTTTGTTGTTCTCTCATTTCCTGCTCGTGCCACATAACTTTCTCATTTTCCCCAATTCTGCACAACTGGAGCAACTGTAGAGCAGATTACAGTGTACAGTGCTTTTGAAGCAGTCACATAATGCAGCTCCTGTTCTTCGCAAGGATTTGTTAATCTTTTACAGAAGTGCACTGTCTTGTGTGCTGGTTTGAGGTTAATTGGAATATTTTAATGGAGAAAACTATAGGCTGTGTAAAGGAAACAATGGTGATGTCTACTTCACTCATAGGCTTGCTGAGATGTTTAAGAAAAGAATGCAAAACAAAGATAAGACACTCAGATATTCCAGTTCTCTGGCTTCTCACCTTCTCTTTTCTGCCGAGTAACCTCACTAATCACTTTCCTTCTAATTCCCCTGGCCGATCCTCCAAACACACCTTGTGCATAAGGCAAACCTTGGGGTAAGGTATAGGGGTGGGGAGAAGGTGGAAGGGTGGTTGGGAGCCCCTCCTGGGGTCTCTGATCTCTGGGAGGGGTGTTGTGTTTCTTTATTACCTTTAACCTGTATATTTCTGTAAATACTCCTGTATATAGTGTATATATCTGCTTGTATATTGTGCTAAACTGTAAATAGAGCTTCAGTCCTTAACTTCCAGCTGGCTGACTCTAGTCTGGGTCATTTTACAAAGTGTGGAGGGGGTGGGGAACTCCTAAACCCTCACAGTCTTGTCATCCAAAAAAACCCAAACCAACCA
>VWYK01030312.1:0-15622 GCA_013399775.1 Semnornis frantzii | reverse complement strand
TCACCAAAAGTATTCACAAAGACTTTGCTGCATATTCCAAGACAGATACAAGTTATGAAGGACCCTCCTCAAAGCTTACACAGACTACAATTCTTCCTGCATCACCACTGCAGGCAAGTAAGAAGGACTCAGGTCTCTGAGTCTCTCTATCAGATGGGAAACATTTTCCAGACCTTTAATTTCCTTGCACATTCTACATTAAAGCATCATGATGACACTTACCATATGCACCCACCAGGAGTAAAATGAGGGCCAATGTCTTTACAAAGTTGGACCATGTAAGTTTTAATGAATGTTGAAAAATGGTTAGTCTTGCCAAAAAAAAAAAAAAAAAAAAAAAAAAATTAAAAAAAGGGAAAAACAGCTACCTGAAATGTTTCATTTCACAAACACAAATTTGAATTCCCACATTTCAGGACAAGAGAGAGAAAGGTTTGGTNAAAATTAAAGATTAAAAAGATGGAATAATTATTCCCACACAATTATATCTTGGACAAATTGGAAATGGAAACATATTCAGATAAGAAAGTTACCCACAAATCCTGAGCCAAGTTCTCATCTCAGCTTTCACATCAACATGGGAAAAGTCAGAGGGACTGGGAACAGCATTTAGCCCAGTAAGTCTAAACCCGAAATAGAAGCCAAGAAACAAGTCATGGTTGCTGTGGGAACCACAAGCTTGAATTTCCTGAATTTTATATTCATGAAAGCTCATCTGCAACAACAAAGTATTTTTCATTAAGTTGTTCAGTTAATGCTTCACAGTTAGTTCTACAGAAAAAAAGAGAAAAAATAGCCACAATTGTCTCACATAGACTAAACATTTCTGAGGGGAAATATTACAACTGAAACTTTCACTAAAGGCTGCTTTTCCTGCAATTTAGCTGCTTACATAATGATTACTCCAAATGAGCCCTTGGTAATTTCTTAATACTGATATTAACCTCAGGAAATCTGTGAAGTGATTTCTTAATGTGCAACGTAGCCCCTTTTAATTGTCAGAGCACAGAACTCGGGGAGTTTATTTATTTTAAACTAAGTTTTAACCGAATATATAGGTTATTCTCAGGTCAAACATAAATGCACTAAAAAGACTGTGAAAAAGGTTTTGAGTAGTAGCTACCCAAGTAGGAAATAGGATATTAAAGCAACTTTGCAGATTCAACTCATGGCCAGATGTGATGAGCTCCTAACTTGACTGAAGGTCAAGACCTTGTGAGAGAAGCTGGTAGCAGGAATCACAGAATGGTTTGGGTTGGAAGGGACCTCCAAAGGTCATCTAGTCCAAACCCCCATGAAGGGCCATGAAAATGTTCAGGGGGGTAGAACAGCTCTGTTACAAGGACAGGTTGAGGGAGCTGGAGTTGTTCAGCTTGGAGAAGAGAAGGCCTTTGAAAGTCTCTTCCAACCCAAACCATTCTATGATTCCACATATGTACTTTAGGAGGTTCATTTTGTTTCTTAAGCTGTATTTGGTAGATTTCTTTTTATTAGTTTACAAATACTTCAAGAAGAGAAAATGAAACATGCTGGTTTCAGAAAAGGATCTTAAGGGAAGATGACAGAAATGAAATTGTGCCACTAATAACATTGGCTATATTTCTGTATTTTCTCATGGCCAGGTGCTTTTTCTGGAATAAGGTTTCCAGCACATAAAGAGAAAATGTCTTGTCCTGTAATTTTTCCACCCATCAAACCAAAATTACATTCACTTAAACTCAGACAATCCAAATGAAATGAGTTTGATTGTTCCTATTGTTCCTAACTTCGCCAATGCATGATGCGATACAGTAATTTACCTCCTTAAGTGTTTCCTCAGGAAGTGCAGTTTCTAAACTCCCATGACATCTTTATGTAATGGTTTTCTATGCAGTGACACTATTTTCTGCCAGTCTTTTCTCCACAGTCTCTATTATTTGGGTTTGCATTTTAACAGCCATTTGGGATTGCCACAAACCAAAGCGAGACAGCATCTCTGAATGTTGTGGCTGGAGCTGTACTGCCCAAGGATGCTTTTAATGTAACATCCCCCAGGGGTACTGATACGGACTAACAGACTTTCTATTTGACTTGCATTACACATATCTGTCTTTAAATTCAAACACAGGGTTTTTATTTGGCCACACAACATCATGAGAAAAGCTTGGCTGCCTCAAGCCTTTTCCCTCTGCCCTGTGGGAATGCTGCTGTTTACTTCATTTTACTTCCCATCATGCTTTCCCTAGCCTACAACTCATTTGGTTGTTACTGTCAAGAACAACTGTTAGCTGTCCCTGCTCTTGTAGTTCTTGAATGGGCTCTAATGCCAACCACCACAACCAGCCTGCTTGCCTTTGGGAGGGGGAGGGTATAGGCAAAACATCACAGGAGGAAAAAACTCCAAATGTAGCTCATATTGCTCTGGAAGTTCAGGCTTTAACCTGGGATTCACACTCAAGTATAAAGTGATTCTAAAAAACATTAATCAAGCAGATAAAAGATCTCTTAATCCTAGTAGTTGCTTTATTTTGCTGTAATACAGAGGCACAGTGACTGACTCCAGTCTTCCATATATCACAAAAGCCAACCTATGCTTCCTGACAGAGCTTTGCTGTGCTTGATCCATGGCAGTAGTGTTTGCCTTAGGAGTACTTTGTAGGATACAAAGTTGGAGAGACTTTTACCTAAGAATGCAGAAGCATTTCATTTGGAAACTGATTTCTAGATATACACTTTGCATCTTGGGTTTTCCTAAGTGCTTGGCTGCTTTTCCTTCTATCACACTTTCCTGAAGGGTCAAGAATGCAGTTTAATTTTATGATGGTTAGAGGATAAAAAGCATTTGTCGCAATTCCTCTTTAACATGCAATTCAACAAGCTATGTTAGGTAACAGTAGTGTAAGATAGAAAATGTCTCTCAGTCCAAATGTGGTATAGTTACAGAAAGGAAAATTAATATAAATATCATTCCTAAATATTTTTTGATGTGGAAACTTTGATATGACTCTTGACTCAATCCTTTGAGCCTCTACATATTTAGGGATAACCCTTGTAAAGCTTCAGTAAGAATGAGATTATTGGTCAAGAAATTAATCCCCTTTTGCCCTAATTTTAGTCCTAGAAACAACAAATGACCTGGAGAAGAATATCATTAGACACCTGGGTAAGTATCACTGTGATATATTTAGGTCCTCTTATTTTACTCTGCTGTGTACCTGAGATACTGTGTACTGTGTATGTAACACAGAAGCTTTTGCAGCTACCTGTCTACGTGCAGTAGTATATTACTGATCTTTTAAAAAGGAGTCAGGCAGGTATTACTGCTCTTCAGAGGAGTTAAGATGGTGTACGGAACTGGTGCAGGTAGATTAAATGTCTAAAGTACTTCAACATTTTCAACCTCTAATCCTTATTATGTTCCAGTGTGAACTATGCTTAGAATGAAATACATAGCTGCTTCATCCATGCTGCCAGCTCTCCAGGCTTGAACCAGCTGGACAACTCCCTCACACACCAAGCAGAGGAAAAACTGTTCTGATGCAGTTTTTCACCCATCTCATAGCATAGTCAGAATAGATGTGATAGCCCTTACCTATGAAGGCACTGACTACAAAGTCCTTACCTAAAAGTCACAATGAAGACATCACATTTCTGTTGATGCAGAGACTGAACCTGGTTTTCTTAGGTCACATCCTTTGTGATTTTTCAGTCTCTTCTTTCATGCAAATATTGTGTGTACTGCAGAGGTTATTCTGCACGTTTTAGTTTATCTTACCACCACTTAATCAAAATTAACTTACAAGCACTTCTGTAATTGAGCACTGAGAGAGGTTTTTATTATGCAGTTATCAGGATATTTTGTGGATGGTTAATTTTGGCTGAAGTCTTCCTTTCTCAGTTGACAACACTGTAGCACAGCACATAAATAAGGGAATTTCTTATACATAAGCTTTATAGTGACTGGATTTGGGATGCAGTCAAAAAAACAAAGTAAGCATTGTAGCAAACTTAAGAACTACATCATTCCTTATCAAGTTCCTATCTAGGAAGAATTTGAAGATGAATTACAATGCAATAATCCCTCATTAAGAGCTTAGTTCAGAAACACAGCAACAACAATAACAAAAAAACCAACAGAATTTACAAAGAACAAATTGGTGTTGATTTATTTGCTACTGTTCCTCTTTCCTGCCAAACAACTCCAAATTACTCATTATATTTAAATCCTTAATGCCAATTTATATTGATTATATTATCATTTTTTACATATTATTAGAAATTAAATATTTTAGATTAAGAGTGGAATGCTGATCCTCAACCATTTCCAATGGCAGGATCTGCAGAAAGCTACTTATGTGCTTACTTGGCTTGGAATGAGCAAATAGGATTCTTGAGTTCACAAGCAGACTATTTGATTCACAAGTCTTTTTCCTCTAATTGCATTTCCAATAGGACCTAACAGCTGAAAATCTTGTTGCCTTAGCTATGTACATGATAAACAGGATTTTTAAAGGCTTTAGCTGTACTGTAATAAGCAAACCCTTTGTCAACTCTGACTCACCACTCAAAGTGAACACAAAAAAAGGAAGCCAAACCTGGCAAGACCAATGACAGTAATTTTAGTAGCGGAAAGAGACCTAGCAAATGGTCTTGGCATGGGAATGGCAGACAGAGCTTTGAGTGCACAGCCTCAAATAGGACCTGGCAGCGTGCCTACAACCAGTATGAGCTGTTTGGACACCCCCAGGGGGCACAGGTGACCCAGAGCAACAGGGAGCAGGGCAGGTAAACAAGGTGGGCACCACAGTTTGCAAGGCAGTTCGTGCAGGAAGTCACTCTCAGCTCTACAAGGAAAACAGTAGCATAAAAACATCTATTGCCAACTGAAATAAAAGAGAACCTGCCCACTGATGTCTTTTATCCAATGCCTGTTAATCCCCTTGTCACCAGCAAATAAGTTTGTCTGTGGGCACAATGCTGGAAGGGCAGAACGCCATTTGGCCTTTTTATGCACAGTTTAGTGATGCTGCCTAATGAAAAATTCACCACATTCACTTAATTCAGCATTTTTTCATGTTCTCAGGAGAGCAGTTTGAAAAGGTTCACTTGGAAGATGATACCCATTAATCAGTCTATTTTGCAAAGTCCAAAGTGACAGAGGACCAACTAAAGCATGCAACAGTGCTGCAACCTCTTCACCTGTTTGTTGATGAAAGATAAATTCTTTTTGCTATGTTGATTTTTATCTACACCAATTCTTTCTACTGATTTCTGGGGATTTATTTCTAAATACCATTTCCTTTCTTGGAGATGAACATCCTAACCAATCGCACTCCTGTAAATACAGAATAACTTCACAGGCTGCAGTGATTCAAGTAACTGAAGGATCACCCATTGATTATTATTTCAGTTCAGGAACCAACTCACCTAAAAATGGATCACTGTATTCTGTATTAGACAGCTTCATCAAGTTGTTTTCCAAAGTCTCCACCACTTTAGCTGCAATAAATGCAATATTCATATCAGCATTCACATGTATTTTGTAAGTAAAAGAAACACTTTCAGAAGCTGTCAGTGACTCAGATGAAAAATTTTAGGCTGGAATTTTGACAAGCACTTTCCGTTAATGGTAAAAAAATGAGATCACTTTAATAAAGATTTTCACTCTATTGCTGAGAAGTTTAATTCAATGAAATAACTTACTGGAGTAATAAGTGCCTATCGACATGAAAAAAGGACTTACCAAAATTTATTCTACAAAGGTGCATACACAAATGGCAATAATGTCTGGGAATAGCTAGCAACAGGTGACACACAACTCTAGCTAGTGTCCCTGTTAAGGTATATATACATCTGTGCTGGTTTGAGCTAATTGGAATATTTTAATAGAGAAAATTATACTACAGGCTGTGAAGGAAAACAATGGTGATGTCTACTTCACTCATAGGCTTGCTGAGATGTTTACAAAAAGATAAGAGAGTGTCTCGAGTGTGCAGACTGGGTCATGAGGCACTGGGGTCTTGGGCTAGCAGCTCTGGCTTCTCCCCTCTGTTGAATAACTTCACTAACCACTTTTCTTCTAATCCTCCCCAGTCGATCCTCCTTGTGCATAAGGCAAACTTTGGGGTAAGGGGTGGGGGTGGGGAGAAGGTGGAAGGGTGGTTGGGAGGCCCTCCTGGGGTCTCTGATTTCTGGGAGGGGTGTTGTGTGTCTGTATTACCTTTACCTTGTATATTTCTGTAAATATTCCTGTATATACTGTATATATCTGCTTGTACATTGTGCTAAGCTGTAAATAGAGCTTCATCTCTTAACTTCCAGCCTGCTGAGTTCTAGTCTGAGTCATTTTACAAGTGTGGGGGGGCAGGGAACTCCCAAACAACATCCATTAAAACAGAAAACCTAAAACAAAAGAAGCTCCTTTTTCCAACACAAGTCAAAATCCATGAGTATTTTCTTTCTTTTCTTTCATTCTCTCCATTCCAGCCTTCCCCAATTCTGCTATTGGGAATGAATGGACATCTGCTCCTCCATGTTCATATTTAAAGATATTTCTTGCCAAAAGTCTAATACTTTTTTTTTTTTTCTCTCTCTCTCCTAGGACACACTACAGAAACCTCCATGCTCCTCCCCAGCACACAGGAGCACTTTCTGGTCTTTTTTTCAGTGAGAAAAAAATAATCTTGCCATTCAGAAAAATAAAATGAAAATTAGTTTAAGGCTCACTTCAAACATGCCAGAAATTCACTCAATAACCCAGTACCATGGCTCTTTTAAGCTGTCTCGTGCAAAAGCATCTCTCCAACAAACTGCAGCTACCTAAACAAATCAAAGCATTATCTCTAACACACCGGAGGACTTCAAATGATGTTCCCATCAATCCTTTCCATTCCCAGTGTTGGGATTAGCCTCTGAAAAAGAAAAAGCTCCTACCTCGTTCTGACACTGCATCCACTGTAGCTGTAGATGTCCCTGCACTTAGAGGCTGAGGCTGGGGCTGTGGCTGCACACGGCTTGGCTGCAGAAATGATGAATGTTTACTCAGACTCTGAGGATGTGTTTGGCTCTGGGCAAGGCATGGCATAGATCTTCTGGAGGGTTTTAATGGATGCTCTTTCACTGTCTCGCTCTTGCTTGTGTTCATACCTGCAAAAGCCAAAAGAAGAACCTAAGTTCTGCCATATTGGGCAATGACAAAGCAAATTTAGAAAAGAAAGGCGAAAGTCCACAAAATATCTGTGGTTCCAATGCCGAGGAAAACGAAATACATGAGGTTTGCTATGAAGCATCCCAAAGCTCCCCACATATACAGGCTTAGCAGATCTTCTGTGATTGTTGCACAGAATGTCAAAGATCCTCAGAAGATTACTGCAGAGAGTCTGTTTTACCACACTATTTCTCTGCTTGACAGCACAATTTACTCTACAGAATGTTCTTATAAATCTTAGCTTCTTAGTGATATATATTACCTCTCTCTGACTGTGCTACAATAGAATCACTAATCTAAGCATTTCTGCTGCTTGGAGTGCCACAAACTTCCAAGCAATTTTCCCCATCCAAATCTGTGCCACTTGAAGAAGGATGTCACACTCAGCAAGTTTCTCTCTCAGCTAAATCTCAACATGAGTCCACAAAGAAGGTTCATTGATTAGCAGGATGCTCCCAATATTTAACTAGAGTAGCTAAGCTTTTAAAAGGCCTTTCATTTTAAAATTTCCCTGAGCTCACAGAACATGCTTTGCTTCAAACTGAGTCTTGCTCTACTGTGCTGGTTTGAGCTAATTGGAACATTTTAATAGAGAAAATTATACTATAGGCTGTGAAGAGAAACAATGGTGATGTCTGCTTCACTCATAAGCTTGCTGAGATGTTTAGGAATAAGAACCCAAAACAAAAGATAAGAGAGTGTCTCGAGCTGCCAGTTGGTGTCACAAGGCACAGTGTCTTGGGTAGTCTAGCAGCTTCTGGCTTCTCCTCTCTGTCGATTAATTTCACTAACCACTTTTCTTCTAATCCCCCTGGCAGGTCCTCAAAAATTCTCCTTGCGTGTAAGGTAAACCTTGGGGTAAGGTGTGGGGGTGGGGAGAAGGTGGAAGGGTGGTTGGGAGCCCCTCCTGGGGTCTCTGGTTTCTGGGAGGGGAGTTGTGTTTCTGTATTACCTTTACCTTGTATATTTCTGTAAATATTCCTGTATATAGTGTATATATCTGCTTGTATGTTGTGCTAAGCTGTAAATAGAGCTTCATCTCTTAACTTCCATCTGGCTGAGGTCTAGGCTGGGTCATTTTACAAAGTGGGGGGGGAACTCCCAAACCGTCACATCTACCAAGAAACTTAGAACTTCATTAGTCCACTGAGGACAGTTTGTCCAGATCTGCACCATGGTGCAACTGTTCTTAGTCAGGCAGAGCAAGTATTAATTTAACAGGAGGTTAATGTAGACAGAGGTAAGCTTCTGCTACCTCAGAAGGTGCCACAGGTCTTTAAAGAGATTTGAGTAGAAAGGACTCTGCTGCTTAATGGTTCTGCAATGGATGCTCTGTGCCAGAGGAGCACACAGTGGCACTGGGCTAGAGCACTGAGGGTGCTGAGTTCAGAGGACAGCAATGCTACGTCACATCATTGCTGTGCTACTCACAAGGTTTCTCAGCATTCTTTGCAACTCTTCCTAAATGGAAGTGTTTATTGGACCAAAGTCTCCATTAGACACAGGAATGGGTAGCAAAGAGTAATATATACAAAGATGCACTTCTTAATTGTTCTGTGGGCATTAACAACTGACTTTTTAAGCACCAATACACTGCCAGTAATTATGGACCTTACTACATAATTATTACTGTTGCCAAAAAGAATGTTTCTGACATTTATCTGTATTGGAGTCACTGTGTATAGCAGGATGAATCACTTTATTCCCAAAGTAATTTAAGGTAATGTAAATAATGTCACACTGTCATTCAATTTTAACAGCAATTTAAGTGATACATATAAGAAAAAAAAACCCAGTAGAATTCTTTTATGAGGAACTGCCTCAAATTAAAAGAAAATTATTCCCTTTTGCTTTCTCTCACTCCAGAGTCCTCTGTGTCATTTCAGACAAATTCCTTAATATCATGCTGCTTCTGCTTGGAAGTGAGTGAGTCACAGGAAAGTAACCTCACAGCACATCTTTTGTTACAACAGTAGCATGATCCACCTTCAGGATTCCAATTTAATTCATTCTCTCCTAGCACGTTCACAATCCACTTCTGCAAGCTTTGGTGGCATCTGCTGTTGCATGCCAGTGCTTACCGTGCTCTGGCACACAAACAGCTTGTGGCTGACATTATCAACTGGGTCATTACACTGATTTACTGAAATTATTTTTATTCCTTCCTCTCTTCTCCCTAGGGGTGTTTCCTCAAATCTGCACCTTTCCAGCTAGAACTCTACTACACAGAACCTGCTTGTTCAGGGATATTTGGATCTGCAATAAAAGATCTGGAAAAAAAAACAAAAAAAACCCCAAATGCACTTTTTTCAAATGTAAACTGCATTTATTGGTTCTTTGCCTACAAACCATTCTATGAATATCTTAGGTAGGAAGAGACCTTAAAGACCAACTAGTTCCAATGTCCCTGCCATGGGCAGGGACACTTTTTCCACTAAATCAGGTTGCTTAAGGCCTCATCCAATCTTGACTTGAACACCTTCAGGGAAGGTGCAACCATGACCTCCCTGAAGAACTAGCTCCAGTGTCTCACCACCCTTACTGTAAAGAATGTCCTTCTAATATCCAGTGGACACCTGCCCTTCTCAAGCTTCAATCCATTCCCTCTCATCCTATCACCACAAGCCCTTGTAAAGCTTTACCTTGCCAGCTTTCTTGTAAGTCTCCTTCAGGTACTGGAAGGCCACTCTAAGGTCTCCCCAGAGCCTTCTTCAAGCTAAATAGCCCAAACTTTTTCAACCTGTCCTCATAGGGGAGGTGCTACAGTGCTCCAATAACCTTTGTGGCCTCCTCTGGACCGCCCTAGCAGCTTCATGTCCTCATGGTGCTCCACACAGCACCAGAACTGGATGGAATAGTGCAGGGGGGGTCTTGTGAGAGCAGAGGAGCACAATCACCTCCCTCACCCTGCTGGTCACACTTCTTTTGATAGAGTGCAGGGCACGGTTGCCTTCTGGGCTGCAAGCACACATATTCTGCAGGTGTTTAGCATTAGTATGGAAATGAAGATATCAGGAGTATAAAAGTCTCTCACGTAGGAGAAAAAGGTGGTTGAAGTTTACAATTTAATCACATCCTGCCTTTTATTTTAGCACTTGTGCCTTGGAAGTGTTCTTTCCAAGGGGAAGCTGGGGATTCCGGTTATGTAGGCATATCCCTACGTGGCTCCCAGCCAGACTAGCCAGCTGTAGTACATCTTCTCATAGCTTCCTGGCAGAGCAGGTAGGAAAGACAGAGCTAGAGTATGATGAGCTTCTCTGATCATTAAACCAGTATGCACAATTTAATGCACACTCAGCATTATGCCAAACTAGAGAGACTCTAAATGAAGTCAGTTTTCACATGCCTCCTGCTTTCAGCTATTAGAAACATAAGGGAAAAATTCTCCTGTGCCTCGTTCTGTGGCACAGAAATATAGTTGATCATTTCTTTACTATTAAGAGGGAAAAAAAATCATTTCATTTGCTTCTAATTTTAGATGACAGTCTATCCTCATATTAACAAACACACTTAAAAAGCCTCATCAAAAATGGAGAAAATTAACCAATGCTTTCCCTGAGAAGGAAAATAACAGCAAGAGACATAATCATCACAGAAGATCTCCAAAGATGAAGCCTATTTCTCTTTAGTGCTATCAGCACATCATGAAAGATTATGAATCCAAATTTTCTACAGGTATTTTTTTCAGATCACCTTAATTGTCCTTTCCATTATGAACAGGTCAACACAGAATCAGAGATTCATTTAAGTTGGAAAAGACCTTTAGGATCACCAAGTCTAACTATCAATCTTCAACATGAGTCCTATTAAATGCCTCCAATGTAGCCAGTGTCTTGGGTGAGTATAATTCCTAGGCTAGCCAAAAAATACATCCTGAATGACAGTAAGTCATTGTCATAGTATTTTTCAATTTCATCCCACTACACAAGAAACAGTGATTTATGAGGGTGTTTATGAACTAATATGAGGTTTAATTATACCATCAATCATGTCCTTGAAGACTGCTTCCATTAAACACCATGATTTTACTTCAGCTCTTTGCAGTTGTAAAGATTGTGAAAAGAGCATAAACAACTATGAAACCTTAATGCTTACACTTGTGCTAGCTTTCTTTTTTTTTCCCCCTCTGATGTTAGACATGTGAGAGACAACCTTCAGGCCAGAAGTATAGCTAAGGACAGGGAAAGGAGTTGGCGGGGATTAGCTGAAAGATTTCCCCAGAAAATGCATCCAACAGGACTTTAATAAAATATCTATGATTTGTTCAATTAATGCTTATTTTAAAAGCCCTGGTATAAGCTTTCAGAGATGGTGAATTTGTCATCAAAGGTTGTGTTAATAGCACCAATATTTTGTGCAAGATTCAGTTCCTAATTCATTTTTACAATATTTTATCTCTGAGATTAAGAAAGGGAAATCTGTTACTTAGCCATACATTTTTTGTACCCAGACCACCCTTGTTTTTTAACAAATAAAAAGAAAGATGTTATATTTCTGATAAGCTATATAGAAATAACTACTTCTGTGTAGTGCTGTAAGGGAAGGCTTAATGGAACTGAGGTCCTTCTCCCCCTCTACTCTGCTCTACTGAAACCACATTTGAAATAATATGTTCAGTTCTGGGCCCCTCAGTTCAAGAAGGACATTGGGGAACTGCTTGAAAGAGTCCAGCACAGAGCCACAAAGATGCTGAAGGGAGTGGATCTCCCTGTGAGGACAGGCTGAGGGAGCTGGGGGGTCTTTAGCCTGAGGAAGAGGAGTCTGAGTTGTGACCTCATTCATGTTGATAAAGACATGAAGGGTGAGTCTCAGGAGGACAGAGCCAGGCTCTGCTCAGTGATGTCCAATGAGGATGACGGAACGCTGGAAAAGGCTGCCCAGAAAGATTGTGAAGTCTCCTTTTCTGGAAACGTTCAAAACTCCATGGACCCTAAGTGATACTGCCCTGGCAGGAGGGTTGGACTGGATGATTTTTCACAGTCCCTTCCAACCCCTAACATTCTGTGAGTCTGTGAACTCTTCCAATATTTCCAGGGGTTTTTTTGAGAGCCCTACTTCCCAGGAAAAGTCTCCATCTTCTATATTGAAAATGCTTCTAGTTGGCCAGCACTCATTTTAGTAAGAGCTCCAGCCCTCACAACTTCTGCACGCCAGTTCAGTGAGGGTTTTACGCGGACTTCCAGGTCACCACTAGAAATGCCAGCTAGGGTTAAAAGTGATCCCTGGAGGACTGCACCAGAAAAGGAAACTTACAAATAACTCTTCTACTATTTCTTAGTTTTATACTCAAGTTTAAGTTGGTTTCTAACATCCCCGTTAATATGGAACCCTCTTTACTCCCTAGTGAGACGACAGCAGCATCTTCACCCAGGCCTTTTCCCTTTGTGCCAGGGGAAGCAAACCCATGAGGCAATAAAACCACAGGGTCTAAAGAAGACTGAAGAGATTCCTCCTGCTTGAGTTATGTTTACAAACAGGATTCTCTGTTTCTGCAATGTTGACTGCAAACTCTTTTCAGTCATAGCCTTATGTTTCTGGTAACTACACCAGAGCAAACAACAAACAAACCAACCCAAAGCACAGACCTACCACAGTGCTCTCACAGAGGCCAAGAAATCATGTTCCTTCCATTACATACTACTCACTCCCAGAGCACTGAAGCAAAGACCTGTTTCCCTGTGGAAGCAGCAGGAAATTCAGCTGCTGAAATTAAAGAATTGCTTGCAAGCTGCACGAAACTCTCCTTCTAAATATAGCAGGAAGTTGGCCTTGCTCCCACATGGCTCCTGTTGGGGTAATTCCTGTAATGATCAGCTGTAAAACTAAAACAAGACATCTTCCTTAAACAGTGTTACCTTACTCAAAATTACATAATTAAGTCACAGGATAAGAAAATAAAAATAAAAGCAAAATACAAGTATAAACATCTTTCAGTTGTACTTATAAAAGCATTTTTTAATGTATTTACATTTTCCCTATCTTCATTCTGTCCTCTACCTTTTGTATAAATCTGCAAAGCACCTACCTACAAAACACAGAAAAATTGTCCCACATTGGAAGGTTGACAGGAAAAGGTAAGGCAGGAGATGCCAAATTCGACACCTTACACAATATTGTTCCTTTAACATAAAGCTTTAAGACTGCCTTGTGCTGACTACCAACAGCACATTAGTAACCATGTTAGTGAGATGCACTTTAAGCTTTTTTTTAATGTCTTGTCCTCAGGTAACAGCCAATACATGTGATCTTCCCTGACAAAGCTGGGAGAAACAGAGCTTTAAAGTAAAGGACAGTTCAGACAGGGTTGCCAAAAGGGTCTGCTTTCCATTAAAAGCACAGCTAAGAAGAGTAAGCAGCCTTTAACAGTGAATTTATGCAACACCTTTCATGAAGTCTATCTCCATGAATATCTGGTCTTACCTAATTTAATCATATTTAACAGAAGGAAACTGGTGCCTGACTAATCAATAATACTTCCAGGCAAATAAAGCAAAATATTTTTGTGCTAAATTGAACACGAGAATGACAAAGCTTCAGAAGGCTGCTGACTAGACTGGAAGATCTCCAAAGCTGTTGTATCTGCCAGAAAACAGGAGAAATCCAACAAAAGACTCAATTTTCTCCCCAAACCCAGTGCCACAGTAAACCTCTGGAAGGCTGCATATCCTCAGAGTAGCCTATTCCCCAGACCTTGTTCTTAGAATTCTTCAGAAAAAGCTTTCTCACAGCAGCCTCAGGAGACCAGCACTGGTACAACTGAGTTGATTTAGCAACAATTTAATGAGGTTATGGAAAAGGAAGAAAAGTGCATTATTGCCTTTTAATAGGGGAAGACAGGGCTTAAATGCACCAAGCAGAAAATAAATAGGTATCAAGGGGTTTGAGCCAGGTTATAATATTTATTTGCCAGCCAAAGAAAAGAGGAAACTGGAGTGAACAGCCCAAGAAAGCAGATGATGAAGATGCTGGTGCTGTCTCTCACATGCATATGGCTCCATTCCCTTTGCACCTCAGAAGGTGATGTCTGATAGCAGCCAAGTCCTTTATGAGATAAGAGGAACTGTGAAGTGTCTCCATTCACATTCTGTATTCTGACACTGTTGGTTAGATTAGAAGTCAACAAGTCAGAAGCTGGGTTTTATGACCTAATTCACATTGTAACTGCTGCAACAATAAAGCTGTTCAGGTAAGACAAAAGGCATAGTGCCCTACCAAGAGGTGGCACTTTGTGCACTTAACTGAAATAACAAGTCAGTAGGGCTCAGCTTTCTGCATATACAAAACCTGTATGAGATCTACCTTGGGTTAAAGAGGTAACTCATTCTGCAAAGCAAATCAGAGAGAGCTTCGCAGTCCGTAGAGTAGCAACAACATAATATTCCTTCAGATTTTGCTATGACTCCATCAGGAATCTAGTTCAGAGAGAGACTTAGACACAACTACCAAAAAAAAAAAAAACCCCAAACCAAAATTCAACCTGCAGATTACTTCAGTTTATATTTAAATTCCAGAAACTAGGTGTCAAGATGAAGGTGCCAGTCTCTTTTTGGTGGTACCCAGTGACAGGAGAAGGAACAACGGGTACAAGCTAGAACACAGGAGGTTCTACTTTACTGTGAGTGTAACAGAGCACTGGAGCAGGCTGCCCAAAAAAGCTGTGGAGTCTCCTTCTCTGGAGACTTTCAAAACCTGCCTCGATGTGTTCCTGTGTGGTTTGCCCTAGGTGATCTTGATTTGGCAGAGGAGTTGGACTCGATGATCTCTGAAGGTCCCTTCCAACCTCTAACATAATGAAGTGAGTTACACACTAGGAAAAGCTTCTTAACAAATAAGGTTAGCTAGCCCTGCAATATATTGTATAACTTTAGAAACAAAGCAAAATAAAACCGCAACCCCCCACCCCAAACAAACCACCAAGGAAAACCCAACCCTCGAACTTCTTTATTTCTTGCTTAGAAAAGGTTAAAAGCAATTACATGGGAAATAACAATGCAGTCCCAGACCCAAGTACCTTTATCCTGTATGCAAAGCCAGTTGACACACAGAGAAGAGATATTTGCTCTACTTCAGTTCTGCAGAAACCAGTGTTAGGTGACAAACTGCACATGCAGCAGGTTATACAGAGGGTAAACCCCAAATAAGCTATGTATAAGTGGTTACAGGACTTTATAACTCATCTCTTTGTACACATCCTCCATCCATCACCGCATTCATTATACTAAGGTGGTCCTACATTTACATTTCAATTCTTTGACCTAGAGGTGTGTTTTTTTAGTATTAAAATCAGCATAGGTTAAGCAGGGGACAACTTTTGTTGTTTGCCAAAATCTGTCTCTGGTTTATGTAAAGAAACCATAACAAAGCATTATCTACAAAAGCTGCAGGACTTTACTGTCTGGAGGTACTGCTCATCATTACTGTGTCTTGTTTCTGGTT
>VWYK01030311.1:0-16448 GCA_013399775.1 Semnornis frantzii | reverse complement strand
CAGGGAACTCACAAACTGTCACACTTTGTTTGCTTTCCTAGCTCTTACTGATAGGCCTATCAAAATATCAATTGCATTCCTCTCATATACAATTTGAGATGTGATGTCAGGTTTGTCAGGAGGTTTAAACGTTCATTTCTGTGGTTCTCTTGTCTAGTTATCAGTAAAAGTAATTAAAACATCAAAGCAAACTCATGGCCACATGAGTTCTTCTTCTGGACCATATATTAGAAAAGTAGTCTTTTAATAGTTATCTGTACAGTAGGAGGACTAAAATATTTATCATTGTTTGTCAGTACAGCTAAAATAAAAGATAACTACATATCCATTTATTATGTTCACTAATGACAAACTGATTCTTCTTCAACTTACTTTTTCATCCTAATTTACTGGCAACTCTGTCTAGCTGAAATTATATTTATCTTGTAATTTTAAAATTTAGATTATCAGATAGCAAAAGGAAGTTTGATGTTTTGCTATTGTATAGGATGTCATTTAAAATTTGAGTTAATTTACATTAGCTTCTATCTCTGTATAGAGTTTAAAAAATTTTTAAAAAACAGACAAAATTACATTAAGCCAAGAATAGAAGCTGTGACTCTAAAAACTTTCAGATTAGTTGAAATTGTTATGTTAGGAAAGTAAGGACTGTTTTTAAATGAATGAAAAGCAAAAAACAAAGGGGAAGTGCTAGGCCACAGTCAATCATTAATCACCAAAATGAGTTTCCACTATGAAATAATTAGCCAGATATAGAACAAGGATAGAGTTCACAATGAGATACATGTCATAATTTACAGTGGATCACAATGTGAGATCTCCGCAACCCCAGCTCTGAGTTATGCTTTCAGTCCCAATGCAGAACAGCATGGTGGTCCACCAGATCATAGTCTGTTCTGACTGCCGTGATTATGACAGCTATTGGAGTATTGTTACTCCATTTTGCATTCAGATTTTTAGAGACTTTTTGGGTAGCTTTTTTGTTGTGTTTTGGTTTGTTTGTTTGTTTGTTTTTTTCTCAGCTGTTCCAAAAGCAGCCAGAGTTCTATAGAGAGAGCAGTGGAATATCTGAAGGTTGAGTAATCATCAACCCCTTTGTCCCTTTCTTACTTTGAGACATTTTAGATGGAAACTTCATCTCAGGCTTAAGGAAAATTTTCTCAAAACCCCCAATTAAAAGACTTTGCACTGTATAATGAAAATTCCCAGCAAATGGTATTTCAAGGGCTGCTGTTAAATTGTTGTCTATGAATTTGATAAAGTTTCTGATTTTACCACCTGTTTCCTGTAAACTGGACAACTGAACTCCAGTTGTGCCTCCTTCTAAAGCAAAGTAATCATTCTCCAAGGGGAGCTTGCTTGTGAGCAAAGTGGCAGTGTCTGTGCCCTAGCTTCCCTATGGCTCAATTTGTCACTCTGTCATGTTCCCACATAAGAAGAGCTGTGAATCTTTTTTTCTTAAAACTCTGATATCTTAAAAAGATATACACAGAAGATATGAAGTGATATCTTTGTACGAAGTATTAGTCCTGTGAAGTCACCAAAGCAAGTATTTCATCTTTACATGTAAATTCTTACCCTCTGCTCTGCCCTGGTGAGGTAATACCTGGAGTGCTGTGTCCAGTTCAAGAGAATACTGGAGGGAACTATTGGAGAAAGTTTAATGGAGGACCACAAAGATATTGAGGGGACTGGAGCATCTCTCTTATGAAGAAAGACTGAGAGAGCTGGGGTTCTGTAAACTGGAAAAGAGAAGATTGAGAGACAGAGAGATAGATAAATCCATATAAATATCTAAAGGGTGGAGGTCGTGAGGACAGGGCAGGTCTCTTTTCACTGGGACAATGCAACGGGATGGGGTAATTAATTAATGTGAGACGATATATAAANCCCCTGGGCTTCTGGGGAAAGGAGGCAGATGATCTCTGACCTGTTCCTGGCTCTCTGGACGATCTGTGTTATCTCCAGGACTTCCGTCTGGGCAGAAGGCTTCCAGGTACAGGCAGGATGTCTTGCGATGTCACGCCGGCTGTGCAGGCCAAATGCGTGGAGGTATCACAGGCAGCAGGCACGGACACACCTTGTAATGGCAAAGGGCAAGGGTGTCTGTGTTCCCTGTTAATCTCCCTTTTATCCAATGCAGCCCGAGACCAATGGGCCCTTGGATAGCCAATGAAATGGCAGTTATCCAAGATTTGCCCGTATTAGCTGAAGCCATAGGCTTGCTTTACCCTTCTTTGGGCAGAACACGGGCCTTGCACAAGGCAACCGTGTGCACCTTGTTTACAACAGGGTCTGGGCAGGCCACAGACCCCAGACTTAGTGGTTCCAGGCCGTTTGTCCCTTTTCCTGTGGTTGCTCTCCCCAAAACAGCAGGAGGGAGAGCAGAAAAACATGCCTGGGCAAGCCAGGAAAGGTATAAGCCAAATTTGGCCTGCCTAGGCCTACCACGACAGACAACAAACTAGAACACAGGAAAATTCACTTGATCTTAAGGAAAAACTCTGAAGGCAAATGAGCATTGGAATAAGCTGCCCAAAGAGGTTGTGAAGAGGTTTTGAAGACTTTCAAAACCCACCTAGATGTGCTCCTGTGTAACCTAATCTAGGCACACCTTTTTAGCAGGGGTGTTGGAGTAGATGAGCTCTCGTGGTCCCTCCCAACGTTCTGTGATTAATTTTTGACTGTTATTAAAATAACACATCTGTTCCTTGAAAAGGGATTTCTGTATGGGAAATTAGTTAAAATTAACTTGTCTTTCTTAAAAATACTTTCAAAACGCCTTTTGTCATTGTCTCTGCAGTTTTTCCTTTTATCAAACTGTGCTCTGAAATTCAGCATTTCCTGGGTTCTGCATTTCTCTGTTTAGAATTGATGGTATTGACTCACCTGTATGGCATGATGAGGTATCTGGAGTGCAGTTGGAGCAACTCAGGAATTAAAAACCTCCCAGCAGAGCTAGCAGTATACTACAACTAAGCTATACTTACTTTCTTATCTGTCTCTCTCACTCTACTTTCCTTCCAGTGAAAAGAGTATTGCTACCTGATGCTACCTTGAGTATGCTCTGAACTCTTACAAGACTCTAAAATCCTTATTTGGATATACCTGCCCCTTTTGCACTGCTTTCTGACTCTAATGAATGATGATCAGAGTGTGAGGGAAGAGGCAAATATGGTCCCTGATACCTAGCTGTAATCTAGGTGTTTCACAGTTGTCTTTACTATTGTTCTGTACATGTATATATGTGCCTCTGTCTCCTTTTAATCTTGTATTTTCTTTGTTATTCTCTTACCGTTGATACTCACTGGTGAGTGTGTGGTACTATCAACCATAAATGTTGAAAGTGGCCCATGAAATTGTAGTTTTCTACCACTTTATGCTTCAGAATCAAACCCATTGAAGTTGTACAAAGAGTTTCCATCCTAGTGAGATTTTTGTTTAGTTGCTGCTTTTATTCTGTGATTTTAGAAGATTTCACATCTAGAAAGATGAGAACTGAGAATAAGTCTCATTTTCGGAGACAACCTCAGTCCCAGATCAATGACTTTAGACTTACAGCTAAGTTCACCTCTGCTGTGGTTTCCCTAACTAGGTACTTTTGCCCCTTCACTGCCTCTTAGCTAATATCATGTCCTCTATTCTATTTAAAAATGACCCTCTATTAAAAAGGAAATAGCTGCTTTAAACATATAGTATCTTTGCTACCATACTGACACTAAACATCGCTGTAACATAGTGTGCCAAGCAAATTATTTTTAAAGCAAAATTATTAAACTATGATCTTGCTTAATCCTTCTATAAACATTTGGGGAAGAAAAATATGCTTTAATCTTGTTTCAGTTCTACATTTTTTTGGTGAAGAATCTGTGAATAATTCACTTTCCAGATGCAAAGTATTACTGAGGTATTATGATAAGACCAAGGGAAATACAACCGAAGATGTATTTCATTTAGAGGGTTGTGTGTTTGTTTTTCAAAACACAGATTTTGGTGCTACCACTCATAAAACGTGAAGGAGTCCACCTGCCCGTAATCATTTGAACTACAAACCCTGTTCCATTAGAGGCAGTATCACAGTCGTATCAATGCTGCTGTGTTATACAATAAAATAGTATCAGTCGTGCCACCTTTTGACAATAATCTCTATAGCTACTGCAGATGAAACTTTGCTGAGTGGATCTGGGATTTATTTTTTCCTGTCTCAGAGACATCTCTTCCTTTTCCCAGGTCCCCTGGTGCTTTCTGCCTTCATGCAGTATTTAACTAAGTCAATAAGACCTTTGTCTAAATGTGGGATACAGAAAATGCAGCTGGACTATAACAGAAATGTCTCCTCCTGAGCCGTGTGGTTCAAAGCTATGTGATGAGCATAGTTTAGTTATAACTGGATTAGTAGAAATTGGCCACTGTTTTTCTGCAGGAATGAAGATGTTGAGTTGTGTGACCTTTTCTACTAGGTCCTACCAGTTGTCTTCCCTGGCCAATTTTGATTCTAAATTGTTGCAATATTTAAAATATTCTTTATCATACGTGTTATTATTACATGGGCCTACACAACAATTGTTCTTTCTAAAATCCGATCAAGGTGATTGTCTCAAGCTGTTTTGATTTGACTGCCATATGAAAACTGGGAACCACAGACTGTATGAACCAAAACCACCCAGCCAGCAGAAATATAAGATTAAAACTTTGTCTAAGAGAAATCTTCATAAACATCTTCTATTACATTTTTCCTTATTCGAAGATTTGGGGCAGAATTCTGGACACAGTGAAGGCAATGGAAAAATTCCAATTGCCATTAAGAAGAGCCAGGATTATATTCCAAGTCTGTGAAATAAACCATAATTAACCTTCCATCATGGCTGCCAGATTCCATGTCACCACTTGCTTCCACTTTCTGAATTTAATTTTCATGAAAATCTGTACAAAACTTAAGAGGTATTTAAAGAATAGCCAAGTGGCTTTTTTCCTCTCTCACTTCCTCTTCTGTGCCCAGTTAATTTAGAAAATGTGCTCTGCTGTCTTCCACAATTTCCTCTTGTAACAATTGTTAAAGCCCCTGCATTAACTCCATGGCAAATCCCCCTTGTTATTGCTTGCTCTTCTTTTATACCCTGATCTGAAGAAGCCCCACAGCTCACGACATGCTAATTAATTATTTAAAACTTTGTTTTATTCCCTGAATTAAATTAGCTCCCTTTCTCCCTCTAATAAATAAATTATGGTTTTAATTGTCTTTATATAAATATTTTTTTAGCTCGGGTCAGGAGCTCTTGCTGGATGTTCAATATATATTTGGACTGCCATTCTACCCAAAGTATGAAGGACAATTTACTTTGGAAGAAAAGAGCCTTTCCTTGCAAATTATGCAATATATCTCCAATTTTATAAACTCTGGGTAAGTAACTGACATTTAAAAATCATTATGATTGAAGAGGGGGCAAGAAGTAGCCCAGTTGTTACCCACACTCAAGCAACCACCAGCTCCTCTAGCAATTTGCAATCGTACAAAGGGGGCTTTGGTCAACACTTTTGGAAGGTCACAGAGAAACTGTCAAGCAGATAAAGATTTGTAGCATGACATTTAGCTAGAAGTAATAGGAATTTTTTTTTCCCACATGGAGTGGCTGCACATTCTCCTTAAATATATGGAGGCTACAAAGGCCTTAAGTGTTGTTTCCAGAGCTTAGTTTCTAGGACTCCAATTCTGAAGTCTCTTGGCAGAGGGTTCCTTTATTCCAGAAGAAAGGGGAAAACACATGAAGACACTTTTGCCAATTATCCTACCAATAACCCCCAGATTTACTGTGTTGGGGGCACTCTTTAGGAGTATCTCCATAAAGCTAGTGTGGAAACTGTGACTTTACATGCTTTATAGGGCACCTTGTGTTGCTTTGGGACCAAAGGCTGCTGATGGTGTTCCAAAGCCTGTATCAATATGGGTTCTTAGGACATGAACCAGACCAAGTTATTGCCAGATGAGGCACCATAAATGATTCACCACCAGTCTGGACTGAATTTGAACACTTCTGCTCAGACAGATTGGATACATATTCCATTGACCTAGCTGATCCCCTTCTGCATTTCACTTTTCACATTGTTTACTAATGATGATTCCTCCCATTCTCTTAGAAATCCAAACTATCCTCATAGTTTCTCAAGAAGAATGTCAGGGGTGATGCCTCCCTGGCCTATGTACTTGCCCAGTGATGATGGCGATAACTACAAGGAGTTCACTGTCTCCTTGCCAACTCTTAAAGGACTGAAAAAAGCAGACTGTTCATTTTGGTCTGATTATATCAGAAGACTGAAAGCATCCACAGGCAAGTAGAATATTTCCTGTCATTAAATAAAACCTAAATTTTCTCCCTAATGTTTTCCTCTCTCTGTAGTCCTGCTACACCAGTGCAGAAGAATACTTTTCATTAATTAAAGGTCTTGCATTGTCCAGAGTATGTAGTTAAGACTCTCCTGAGCCTGAAAAGATGCAACATTAAACAGTTTATTTTATAGAGTCTAGCAACTACTAAAACTTTGTTGGCCTGGAGTTAGACCTAGAGAAGTATTCCTGAAGTGGTGTCAAAAGACATGATGAAGCTGCATCTTCTAATGGTTTGCTCTCTATTTGTGGTCATGATATGGACTTTGACTGAAATGGAAGATTAGGTAAAATGGACCCCTTTTGTCTACTGGAAGCACCTAACATGAGAATGTTGAGATTCATATGACTGAGAAGAAGTACAACAACTTCTATCCACTGTAATGTTCTAATTGAGGCTTGAGGTATATCTCATTATGAATCCCGCATGCTTTGACTTCACATTGGATAAGCTGGGATTTTTTTTTATGATTTTAACAAAAACTTTATGTTCATTAGTTTTAGATTTTGAGTTTGGGTTTGGTTTGGTTTGGTTTGTTGGGGTTTTTTTTACTTGTTTGCTTTGTTTTGGTGTGGTTTTTTTTTTGGGGGGGGTGGTGGGGTATTTTTTGTTTGCTTGTTTGTTTCTTGTATTTCTCTTTTGTTTGTTTATTCTTATATTTATTCTTTATCTCCATACATTTCTGTGCATCTGTGAGAGTCCTTCAAATTTTTTTTCTTACCGCTTAGGACAGTAAAGACCAACTCTGCTGAGATATCAGTCTGCTGCTCTATCATGAACACTCATAAACTCCCTTTTATGGCTGTATATCTTGTAGATAAATTTGGATATCCTCAAGAAAAGCAATAAAATCCATTATTTTTTTGGCAGGCAGATATATTTTAAATTATTCTTGGAGGCCTGCAATTTTAGAAGTGTTATTTATGTACTAAGGACTCATTTTCAGAGTGAACACAGTCCAGACCTTTTCTGCTTTGGGAGGAAGTTGCACTTCAAGGAACAAAATGTACTCTCCCAGTCACCAAACTTCCAGGCTATCTATTCCTGACAGGCCACCTCAAATGAATTAAGGCTAATGTTAGAGTAACACAAAACTAGAATGTCTCAGAACCATCAAGCTGGCAGCTCTTATACAAACACAGAGCACCAATACTGTAGTTCAAGACAGCTGAAACCAGTATTCTTGGTCTTTATTCAAAAGTGGACTCAAGAGATTGCTGTAAACCTTTTCATCAGTTTCCTGGTATCTCTAAATATCTTTTAAGTTCAGAGGGGTTATTTTTATCTCTCTGATGGCTTTCTTCTGGTCAAGATATTTTAAATTTATAATACTCAATTCTGCTGTATAAACAGTCCTGGGTATACCTCCCAGATCTTTTGGGACTTCGTCTTGCAGCATTATGACTGTGTAATGCCAGACTTGAGCTGAAGTCACAGCTCTGGCAGAACAACTGAGCACCACGGACAGAGGCTGTTCCCAGCACACAGAGAAAATCTCCCCCAAAAGTGGGAAAATATCTACCAAGGCAGATGATTTATGAGATAGAAGAAGTTTAAAAACAGTCAAACTGGCATAAGAACACAACCACATTTGTGTATGGGCCAGTCCAGCGGTCTGCCCTCATCAGTGGCCAAAACCAAATATTTGAATGTTAAACATAAAAGTTGAGAAGGAGAGAAAAACACACTGAAAGAATTCACATAGATGAGTCAATTTTTTTTGAAAACCAGCCACATGGTGTACAATTTATGGGGTATAGATTGTCAAGGAAAAGGTTTAAAAAATACATGTCAACATGTTATTCTGCAGGCAGAAGTGAGTACACCCTGCCTGCTCTTCAAGCCAATATTTGCTTGGCCTCAGCACCATGGTAATGCTGCTGCATTTAGAAGTTCACTACTTCTAAATTCTAACTCATAGCAGTGTTAGCTTGTTATCTTGCTTTTATAGTCATCTTTAATCTTATCTACCCTGCAATGCTGAAATTTCTCATGCAACTTCCACTTAAATAGGTATCATACCAAACTCGTTTGTGATCCAGACCTCAGGCTGGAGCGGTAATTTAAAGAAACTCATACTATGAGTCTCCTGATAACAATCTTGAACCCACTTTCTTGTGAAAAAAAGATTCATAATGTTCATCAGTATAGTTAGAAGTACAGTATGAACTTCAGATACTGATACCTGAACATCCTCATTTCATTTTTGAGTGGAGTTTGTGAGTGAATTCTTGTCAAAATAGTGTCAGTCCATGCAAGTTCAGAACTCGCATTCCACCCAAGAATTGCTTTCTACAGAAGTGGACAAGTGAGTCTTTAGAATCTGTTCAGTCAAGAGAAATGCAATGCTTGTTTTTTAAAATTCCCTAAGCACTCTGTTGCTGCTTGGTTGCTGTGCTGCCTTGAACCAGAAGTTGTGTCAGAGCTGAAGCACTGGGCCCTGTTGTTATTTGACTGCTCCAGGCTCTGCTCCTGAAGTGCTGCCAGTTTGTTGTATGGGATCCTGATGTGATGTTGGATACTAGATTTGAGAGAGCAATGCTACAAACCATTTTTGGATTGTATACTTTTTAGTCCATCCTGAGAAGGAACTTTTTACAAGTCAACTAGCTTCAGTTTTCTGCCTTTCAGTAATTACAAATCTTCATGGTAGTGGTTTTGGGTTGTACGATACACTGTTTATTCTAACTGATGAATCTTAGTTGTTGTGGGTAGCAATTTGTGGCCTCATGCCAAGTAGATGGAGTGTGTGAGTATGGCAGTGTGCTGGTTTGAGCTAATTGGAATATTTTTAATAGAGAAAAAAATTATACTGTAGGCTGTGAAGGTAAAACCATGGTGATGTCTACTTCACTCATAGGCTTGCTGTGATGTTTAGGTATAAGAAAACCAAAACAAAAAGATAAGAGTCTCTCGAGCTGGCAGTCTGGGTCACAAGGCGCTTGCTGCTTGGGTCTTGGGCTAGCAGCTCTGGCTTCTCCTATCTGTTGAATAACTCCATTAACCACTTTTCTTCTAATCCTCCCCAGCCGATCCTCCTTGCGCGTAAGCCAAACCTTGGGGTAAGGTGTGGGAGTGGGGAGAAGGTGGAAGGGTGGTTGGGAGCCCCTCCTGGGGTCTCTGATTTCTGGGAGGGGAGTTGTGTGTCTGTATTACCTTAAACTTGTATATTTCTGTAAATATTCCTGTATATACTGTATATATTTGCTTGTATATTGTGCTGAGCTGTAAATATAGCTTCATCTCTTAACTTCCAGCCGTCTGAGTATTAGTCTGGGTCATTTTAAAGTGTGGGGGGGCAGGGAACTCCCAAACCATCACAGACAGCAAGAGGCTTTTCTGATGAAACAATCCTGTTTTCCTGCCCATCTGCAGAGCCGTAGAGGGTCTGTTCTGATGCAGTCTCAACCAGCTGTGATGAATCCTATTTTGTCCTTTTCGTCTTTCCCTTCAAATTGATTTCTGTCCAGCTTCCTATATCATCTGTGATCATCTGTGATAATCAAATAAAATCAATGTATTGCAGTCAAATGGAGAACTGGGGAAAAAAAACTGATCAAAAAATCTAACTGAAACTGCCTTTTCAAGAAATGTTGTTCTTGATCTTTTGTTTATTGCAATGTGAAATGTCTTGACTGAGAAATGTCGAATTAGGGATAACTAAAGGCTCAATATCTTAGACTCCAGGTTTCAGTCCAACAGAAAACTCAATTACTCCTAAACTCATAAAATTGCCATTTCTGGAATAAAACCTCTCATATTTAGGGTATCTTGTACAGCTGAAGTTACACATCTTTTAGGTTATTCACTGCTGGATCTAGAAGCTATTGCATGTGTGTATATATATATATATATATATGGTGGATATATATACACATCTTAACTCTTAGCTGTAATTTTCTTTCCATTTAGTAAAAATACTGTCTAAGTCGAGGTAGGTGTTTCATTTATTCATAACTCTTCTATGAGGACAGGCTGAGAGAGTTGGGGCTCTTCAGCCTGGAGAAGAGAAGGCTTCCAGGAGACCTTAGAGTAACATTCCAGTATCTGAAAGGGGCCTACAGGAAGGCTGGGGAGGGGCTATTGACAAAGTTTTGCAATGACAGGACAAGGGGCAGTGGGTTTGAACTGGCAGAGGGGAGATTTAAACTGCATATCAGGAGGAAGCTCTTTCCAGTGAGGGTGGTGAGGCACTGGCACAGGTTGCCCAGGGAGGTTGTGGCTGCTCCCTCCCTGGAGGTGTTCAAGGCCAGGTTGGATGAAGCCTTGAGTGGCCTGTCCTAGTGGGAGGTGTCCCTGCCTATGACAGGGAGTTTGAACTAGATGGTCTTTGAGGTCCCTTCCAACCTTACCATTCTATGATTCTATGATTTTGTGATCAGAATGCAATATTTAATTATGGATTGTACCATTTGTTCCTGGCTGCAATATCATTGAAATGTATGTTGTCATAAGCAAAAATACTTTAACAAAAGTTATGTTGTAAGTGCAATGATTCTTTATGGTATTTACTGGCAGTGCCTTTACAAATCAGGGAGGAAAGTTTGAACCTGTTTCATTGCAGATGAATCTATAAATCTGTTGGAGATTCGTTTGAAAACTGTTTGTGAAGTTGGCATTTTTGGGCAATTTACCTGAGAACTTTGAAAGTGAAGGTGCTTGAGAAGATTTGGGTTTAGTAAATGGAGTTGCTGTGGTTGCATTTCAATGACATGTTTTATATTCTGAATCATGATGGTTTCCATGGCAAACATCAAAATGAGAAACAAGAAGAGTGACCATTGTGGAAAAAAAGTTGTGGATGTTTTTTTCCCAAGGAATATGTTAACAACTTGAAATTCAGTTAGGAACAGCAGCTCCAGAATGTTTATGTATATTCAGACAGTCAGTATAGTATGGTGGCCTTCACTGCCTGACAGTGAGACGCTTTATAAGGAACTCATTCACTGCATCCTGAACAGCTAGATTTGATTCCAGTTTACATTTCTTATTCATCTAACTGGTGTCTAAACAGAACCAGTCCTCTTAAAACAACTCTGTAAGCAGTGTTGCAACTTACTTTACATGTCCAAGTTAGCCAGGCTAAACCTTACCTGTAGAAAATTTTGCTAGTAGCAAAGGTGACATCTTCTCCATTAGATCTGAGATGCCATGTGTGGCCAAACAGGAGTCCAAATAAAGCAACACTTTTCATAGTTCAGACTTGGTTCAAGACCAAATCAGGAATGTTGTGGTTAGCATTAATCTTCTATCCTTTCTACTTTTTGGAAATCTTCAGTATGAGGGCAGCAATGAGAGCACTTTGGCTAGGATACATCAAATAAACACCATTGATACACTCTTTTGGACTGTTTGGTGCTGTCAATGTCAAACACTGCTCAAATAGAATTGAAGACTAAAGTCATAGAAGGCAAAGAATAAGGAAGAAGTATTGGAAGTAGGTGTTGGATGCTCTATGTGTTCCAGACAGACAGGCACTTCCTGCCTGGTAGGTAAGTACCAGGAGACAATACTAAAAGGAGAACAAGTCTGTGACAAATGGAGTGCAAACATTCAAATGGCAGTGACTTAAAACACGCTGGAAGCATGACACTTAACTGCCGTGAGGTGATCTGCCATTACCCCAGAGCATTTTGCAAGTGGACTGAAAACAGAGAAATACCTTCCTAAGCATTTATAGCTACACAAAAAGCCACTTCAGTGTCATTGACAAAGTGTATACTTTCTAGCTTGCTGTGTCAAAGATATTACATTTCTTTTAATGGTGATGACATTGTCTTTTCAGGAAGGGCAAGTAATGGAGAGACATCTGGGGAAAGCAGTGAAGCTCCCACTGCAGGAGTGTCTGTCCTGGAGAGCCAGCCACTGGGAGACAAGGTGGCTTACAGCAGATAGAAAATCACGGTGCCACTGAAAGGATTTGTCACACGATTGTACATCTGTGCAGCTGTGCCATACCAGATGAACAAGTTGCTTTCTTTAGTTAACTTTCTGAAGAAGTAGAATAGACCTTTCAAGAAAGTAGTTTTTCATGAAAATTGTTGAATATGGAACAGAATCTTGCAGCCATTACAGCTCCAGCTATTATTTTAGGTCAAAAATAAACTGTAATTTGAAAAATGAAGTGTCATTAAAAAGTGCAAAGCCAATCAAGTATACTTGGATTTTATTTATTGCAACTACCCAACACATTGTATTATCCAAGCCAGAAGTGGTGTACACTGAAAAGCTGAGAGGTCCTTCAGCTGATGAGGCTTAAATTTTCTACATGTTATATCTGATTAGTTATTCTTTATTATTCATCCTATCATAAACTGCCAATAGGAGTGGGGTCCTGGTTTGGCATTCTGGAGAAAATTAAAAAGCTTCAAAATGGGAAGGGCTTGGATACAGAAGGAAGGATGTAAGAAGGGAATCACAAGTATGCATTGACTGTGTTCACAAGAAGTCAAGTCATGCAAATGCTGTATTCAGCCTTGATGACCTTTGAAAATATGACTAAGACCATTAAGTGAAACACAACACACAGCAGAGATAACACAAAGCATATGTTATTTAAAGCATTTATCTTCTGTAAGGAGAATGTGAGATGCTGAATAGTTTTGGAAGTATAAGAGAAAGTACATTGTATCTTTACTGTCTCATTTGGAAAGAGACAACCTTCAACTGACAGTGTATTAGGTGAATATTCTTGCCAAAAAAATGAAATGAAGGTTTCTCTGAAACTAACGTCAGCATTTCCACTGATTTCATTGGGACCCAAAATTCTAGTGCATTGTTGAAATGATTTAAGAAACAACTCATAAGATTTTGCAGGTGCACGAGCAGTTGCTGCTGCCTACCGTATATCCAGAAGAAAAACTGCATAACAGTGTGTAAGTTTCACTTATTCCTTGTTCAATAAACAGTAAGAAGAATGGAATAATTAAGAAGCTTATTAACTGATTAGATATAAAAAAGTAAAGATGGAGAAATCATAGAATTGTAAAATTGTCAGGGTTGGAAAGCACCTCAAGGACCATTGAGTTCCAACACCCTGCCATGGGCAGGGACACCCCACACTAGATCAGGTTACTCAGAGCCCCATCCAACCTGGCCTTAAAAAATTCCAGGGATGGGACTTCTACCACCTCCCTGGGCAACCTGTTCCAATGTCTCACCAGCCTCATGGTGAAGAGCTTCTTCCTAAAATCCACTCACTATCCAGTTCCACCTTGAGCCCAGAAATGCCTCTGGAATTTGAGAGAATGTTTTATTTTTGAGCTAGGAACTAAGAAATGTAGCCTTGTGGCCTCCTAATTAGCATCTTGACCATGTGGTAGGCTTGGTAAGTATGGCGAGGCATTTAGGTCACTCCTCCTGAGGCATTCAACTTGACTGTCAGTTTGGCAAAAGATCTCCTTTTAGTACAGAATTTTTGTAAAATGTCCGTATTTCATTAGTGACTAATTTCCCCAAACCCACCCTGTTGCACTGGATGCAGCTCTTTAGACTGTTCAGTCTCTCTCCAGGTGTCTTAATAGTCCTCACACTCTCCTATAGCCCACTATTTGTTTCCTCTTCTTTCCCGGTTCTCTGTACCAGATTTTCTATTATCCTATTCCTGTTCATTTAATCTGCTTCTTCCAAGATGCAAATGAAGGCAAAGGCAGTCTTATGATCCCAAGTCTTCATCTAATCCTATATTTCAATCATCTTCCATCCTGGGTCCTTAAGCTCAAACATCTTTGAAATCTGGAGTGACTTTTGCAGTAGCCTTGTCTGTAAATCTGGCCACCTTCCTGACTTTACTACTCCTCCTCAAAGGGAACCATACTGTTAGAAATAGCATAGTCAAATCCAATAAAGACATTTAATTAGAGAAGCCTGCATGCAGGCCGACTGACAGAGGTCAGGAGTTTTTAGCCTTCGTGATACCGAGAGGCCAAGTTTGCTCCCACATATACGTCTCAGTAAGAAAATACATTCTCAGACTATTTAGGTCATTGTGCTTTAAGCTGAAATACCAAAGACTTAAGTGATCTGGTAATGAAACAATGCATAGAAACATGCTGACTAGAGCCATGCTTTCCTCACTGCAACTGGAAATTGCTGTAATTTATTGAAAGTGAAGCATCTTTTAAAAATTCCTCTGAACACACAGACAGACAGACAAATTAAATTAATGACAACTAAGTTATTTAACCTGAACTTTTGGAAAGACATGTCATCACAACCTTTCTGTGTATGAAGTTATGTCACATTTGAATTCTCAAATATCTACCCTACAGCATTTTGTGTGACTTTTTTTTTTTTTTTTTTTTTTTTAACACGGGAAAAAAAACAACAAAAAAAAATNNNTTTTAACACAGGAGAACAGACAACAGAAAAAAATGTAGCCTATAAGAAAGAATTTACCATGCAGATTTGGAAAGAAAACAACTGACTAAATGGCAATGCTGCAATGTTAACTTGTTTTCATAAGTACTTGACACATAGAGCTGGAGCATTGTGGTTGATTTCCTGCTGCTGCAGGGATCCATGTTGTATAATGCTCTTGGCTAAATTTTAGAGCTTAGCCTTTCACCATAGCAGCATCACAGCCAATGCTCTGTATTATATGAAAGGTTCATATTCACTCTAATTTGCTCCAGCTATAGCGTATAGCAGTGGTTTATATAGTGGTAATTATAGATTTATGGACCATTTCTCCTCCCTATATGAAGTTAAAAAAATAAATATGATCACAAAGCCAAAGATCCTCCACATGGTTCTCATTTGGTCTTTGAAACATAGACACCCGCCTAGCAGGGCTTTTATATGAGTTTCAGGTGGTGAGGGAATTTGGTTAGTAGGAAGGGTGATAGTGCTTTCAGCTTTTTCTGTTCCTGTGACGTTGATCTGGCCCAAAGCTGAGAGGTCACTCATTCCTGCCCCAGCAGATGTGAATCTTCTAGCATGGCCTTTGGTCAGGGTAATGTAATTCCCTCTCCTAGCTTTTCAGCTGCCCAAGAAAGACCCTTTGAATGCAGCAGCGACTAAAACTCAGAGAACTTCGATTGAGAGCTGTTGTGCCATCATGGAGAATTAAGACAGCATTGCATCGGGATTCCTTCCAAATTTGCTGTCTTTAGGAGGCCGAATGTATGATTGGTGTGGTAAATGCCACGTTTCACAGGACAGCTTTCGAGTCATTACAAAGACTTTTATTTTGTTGTTTTAAGGAGACCTCCTTTTCCTTACTGCTGTTATTCCTCATGCATTCTGCTATCTTGGTATGAGAGGCAATGTCTCAGAGATTTATCTTGGCTGCTTCCTACACAATCACTCTACAGAGAGGCTCATGAGCAAAAGTCAATGAAAATAATAGTTTCTTGTAGGCCATGGTATCAAAGTCAGATGGGAATGGATATTTTTAAACATTACAGCTGGTTTTCAAAGCTGAGGAATTCTGTAAGTCAGATTCCACTAACCTGTAGGGAATTCAGATGCCCGGTTCCCATTGTGGGTTTGGGAGCCCCACCCAACATCTGTGCAATGGTCAGTGCTCATTTAGGAGTCTTGGCCCTTTCATAATGAGTGGATGGCCATGTTGAAAAGCACTATTGTAACCAGCAGCAGCTCATTGGTTTGTAAAGAGAGAACTTAGGGAGAATTTTGCTGAGCTTTGATGGAAATTGAGACATTCAGCAAGACAGACTGAAAGAGATTCACCTATTATTTTTATTTCACGTGAATAGCAGGCCATTTTTCAGGGGCAGCTAGCACTTTTTGTGACCATTATTAATATATATGTAGCTTCATGCACAGAAGTGATATATATATATACACAGGGAGCCATGTATCCCTGTTTTGTGATCACAGTATAAGAGAAGTTGCAATCAGTTTACTGCAGCATTTTATGCATGCCACCGAAGGTAGTGATCTGGTCTGCATGTATCAAGCAGTTTAAGTTGAATGAGAACCCCGGAGCAGTGAGGCTTGCTGTTCCTCTTTAGTTCAGCTCCCACAGACTGACACATCGCCTGCAGAGTGCGTAAAAAGTAGAATTGCTTTTCCACAGCAAAGCAAATGGAGTCCCCTTAG